>RJWH01002207.1:0-257181 GCA_004363575.1 Solenodon paradoxus
GTGGAGGAAGCAGCACATTTGAAATAAAGTGAAAAAAGAGAAGGATTCAAATGCCACACAGACTTGGTGATGCGGATCTTTGCAGTTTAATTTCTGGACTAGCAGAGGCTGAGATGTTCAGACAGACCCATGAATGAGTCAAGACAGGATCAGACTCTTTAGGCACTTGGCTCATAAGACAAAAGACAGGAATGAAATGTTCTGCCTGTTCACTCAGTGACAGTGTTTTCTACCCTTGATAAAGGAGGCCAGTTACCCAACAAATGGAACATGCAACCTTAGACCCAACGTCCTACTAGGGGCTGGCCCCTCTGGGCTATGGGCAGGGAGATGACAGCCCAGAGGACACAGGTGAGTTCCCAAAGGTCTCTGGTTTTCCCCATGTGTGTTGTGCCCAGTCTCTCCAGCTCTAGTCTCCTACCAATAAAATGAAGATAATGTGTTCCCTCTATCTGGCTGACAAAGGGACATATTGCCCAGCTTTATAGGGGCTACTCTGGGACCCTGGGTAGGTCACTAAGTTTTAGTCTTTCCCTGAGTAATCATAGCAGCAGAACCCAGCTTGGACTCGGGAAGGGGACCGGGGCCCTGGTCCATGCTGACTTCTGGCCATGGCCTTCTCTACAAAGCACAGGGTCTGCAAGGCCAAAGACTAGAGGTTGAAAAAGGATCAAAAGAGAAAAGTAAACAGGGGGTTTGGTGGCAGTGACACCATTCTGTATGCTCTAAGTGTGGATACAGGTCACTGTATATTAGTCCAAATCCATAGAACATCCCACATCAAGAGTGGGCTGTGTGAATTATGGACACTGGGTGGTGGAGAGGTGCCCACACAGGGTCAGCGACAGTAACACATGCACCACTCTAGTGGGGATGGAGATGGTGAAGAAGGCGGGGGAGGTGATGCCTGTGTGGGTCCTCAATCTGGCTGTCAACCAAAAACTGTGAACCTAAAAAACATAGTCTATTGATGGGGGCCGGGGGGAGCGCGAGACTGGAGCAGAGACGCACACGAGGAAATGACAACAGAAGAGCAGGAATGAGATGAGCTGTTGCTAATGCTGCTGGGGCTCTAAATTCTGAATTTCTTGGAAAGATCAGGGCTTAAATGTATTGTAGACCTTCCACAGGCCTTTCTTCCAGGATTATTCACACATATGCAAGAAGGACATATGCATGAGGAAGTTTGAAGCAGCACACATTAAAATATGGAGGGCACAGAAATAAGTAAATGACCACCAAGAGGGCAATGTTTAAATAACGTATGGAGCGCGCCCTGGTGGAGCAGTGGTTAGGTCGATCGCCTCCAAAGGAATGCAGGCAACATTGCCTTCCGGGCTCTCTGTGGCCCGACTCTCTTCATACGTCCCTGAGCGCCACAGGTGTCCTTGCTTTTGGCATCTCTTTCTCCCCATCCTTCATTTGAGCATGTGTGGAAGCGTTTCCTGCCACAAGAGAGCTGAATGTGGTCGTGCGTCCAGGGACCCTGTTTCCTTTAGGTCGTCCAGGGACCCACAGCCCTCACAGCAATGGCGAGATATGTAGGTTGCTTTCTCAAAATATTAATATTTATGAGATGATGGTATCATCATTCAAGTTTCCTAGAAAGATCAATAATTAATTTATTTACCAAAAGCCAGACATCACCTCATCAGAGTTCCACCCCAAACTGGCTCTATGCTTCCTGGCAACTCCACTTAACTTTCCAAATACACATCACAGCTCTGCTAAAGGCATTCGAGTGCCCTGCTCCTTTTCGCTCTTCCTCTCTGGTTGTTTTAATGCCAAAGGATTTCAGGCTGGCCCTGTTTTCTTTCAGAAAGAATACCAGAAAGAGATGTAAATGGCTGGGAAGCTCGCTGACCTGGATGTGACAATGGTCTGCGTTCCTCCCCTCCTGGGTCAGCTCACTTTCAGTTCCCACAACTGCTATTTCCAATCCTCATCACCCTCCTCACCTTTCACACCCCACTTCTCACCTCACCTTCAAAGAGGATCCCCTAGTTCAGAACATAAGGGGATTCTCGTTGCAATTTCCTCCACATTCAGGCCTTAAAGGATAGTTTCCCCCTCACCTCCTCCTGAGGCAGGAATCGCTCCAGCACCAGGCCTGGTCTGGGGGCTCTCCCTCCATGTTGGAGAAGGCAAATGCATCTTTCTCCTCAAGACCTACTCCTCCTCGGTCCCTGCTTATTCAATGGCTTCCTCTCCAGCCTTCTCGTTCATCTCTTCTTTCCCTTGTCTTTCCCCTGATTACAGAACATATTCAGGAAATGCTTCATCCTGTTCTTGCTTCAGCCTCTGCGCTGGAGCTGCACTCACATCCCAGCATGATGGGTCCTGCAGGGGTCACTAGCAGCCTCCATGCTAAATCCACCCCTGATGTACTTCTTACCTCAAACTACCTCTTGGAAGCTCTTAGCACCACTCACCACTTTCTTTGACATTTTCTTTCTCTCCACTCTGGGCTTGCAGGATACGACTCCTTGCTAACTTTTCCTCTGACTCCTGATGTCCTTCCCTCACTTCACCTCTGCAGGCTTGTCCTTAGATGCTGGTAACCATCCTCCACCTCCGTGGAACGCCCCAGAGCGTTGTCTTCTTTCTCCACACTCGGGGCACTTCTTCAGGGGACTGACATCTATTTTATAGCTTTAACTACGACTTAGACAGTGACAAACCCCAAATCCAAATGTTCAGTGTCGACCCCTTTGAGTGTCAATGGGACTGTCCAATGGTGGGACAGTTCCATGTAAGTTTCCCACAAAGCTAACATGTCCCCAACCACGTCCACCGCCCTGCCTCCACCCTGTCTCCTCCCTGTGCCCCAGCTCCGTGAAGGCAGCACTGGCCTCCAGGTGGGGCTGCCCCGTGCCCAGTACATCACCCATCCTCGCTATGCTTCAACGTATCTCCTTATTCCCCTGGTCCTATTACCTTATTTCCAGTTGTCATAATTCCTCTTAGGGACACTGTCAATTTATTCATGTCTCCATTTTCTTTTTTGTTCCTCACCCAGTTTTTGCATTTTTATGAACAACACATTCAGTACAAATAACAGAAAACTTTTTAAATCGCACCCAAGCAATATTCCTGTTCAATGCGTTTCCAACTCTGTGAGCAGGCGGGACCTGCTTTGACACCGGGCACTCTCTTCAGGCCTGCAGATGTGCTCCCACCCTCCATGTTAGGGCTTGTTAACACGGCCATGTCAAAAGACAATTCAAAGGTAAGACATGAGGAACAGAGACAAGAACCTCAAACTCAGGGCCCAGGCTCAGACCCTAGTCCTGCTAACAAGCCATGTGACCTGAACAAGTGACTCAGTGCCTGAGGCTCGGTTTCCTCACCTGGGACTGGGGATGCTGCCCCCACATCCCAGCCCTATGAAGGGTCACAGGTGTCTCCTGTGAGCGCTCTGACATGGCGCCTTCCAAGAGGAGGCTCTGAACCATGAATCATGACAGAAAAGTGCCAGGACTTATTTCAGGGCCTAAATCCTAAAATATCCTTCTTTTTACTGTCTTGTATCTTTTCCTTAAGTTATTTCTGTACTTTTGTAGACTCGTCCGGTCTCCCCAGGTTGTTAGCTACCTCCTCCTCCTCCTCCGAGCTCCCGCTCCGGGTGGAGTTCCCTGTCTGCACAGGCTTCCTGACAAGTGCGCGGCCACTAACGGACTTAATACGGGCTTCTGCACAGTCTCCGGCCACACCTGGAACTTACTTTCAAGACCACACAACAACGATTCTTCAAAAACAGGAGACAAGAGGAAGGCATGGGTGTGAGTGCTGGCTGGCGGGGAGGGACGGGGGTGTGTTCGGGGCACACGGCGCCTTACCTTTGCACTGCAAACCCTGTCGCAAGAGGCCCCAGAGCAAGGACCCGCAGTGGTCGCAGAAGGTGGGGACCTTGTAGTTGTGGATCCCGAACTTGTGGGGCATGTTGACACTGAACCGCTGGGAGCCCACCTGCAGGACAGCAGAGCACAGGGTCACCGCCACGGCCCTTTGCACCCTGGAGTGCTGATGACCGGAACACCCACAGGACCCCTTCCCCAGAGAGCACGCCCTGGTCGGTGCCAGGCCGCAGGGTGGCTCTGCCAGCTGCCCGAGAAACAGAAGACAGCCTCTCTCCTGCCCCCAGGCCTTGGCTCCTGCTGCTCTGGCCCCATTTTCAGCTGCTCTGCTGGACTTTACAAGGCCAGGCCTGCTCCCTCTGCCATCCCCTCCAGGGTTCCAGGCCTCCAATGCACACTACTCACAGCACCGGATGTGCAGCTCACACTCTGACCATTAATGAGATGTCACCAAGTGACTTCAATGCTGCTTTGTGCACAGAAGCCTCACCCAGAGAGTCTTTGGTAGGCTCGATGGTGGACACAGGATGGGGGACACAGCCTCAGAAGCCAGCACAGTCGTGGAACTCCTGAATTATCAGTTAGACAAACACTAACTACAGAGACAGTTGCTGACTCAGACTGGTGACCACTGAGGGCACAAAAGTATCAGCACTGACCACGAGCCAGGCAAACCTCACCTCCACCCTCTACCCCTCAGATGGCATCTCCAGAGGAGGATGCTAAAGGCGGTGGGATAAAACAGCATGCCTGTATGCAGAGCAGTGGCAGAGCCAGGATTCGCTGTCAGGAGTCTAAATTCATAGCCCAGGCCTTTTACCACTCTGTTGCCTCTTGCTGACCACTTGAAAGGAGTAAAGAGAAGGTGGCAAGGTGAAAGGGGAAGGAGCAGGGCGGAGGAGTCCCGGTGCCTGATCTGTGGGTTCTGGTCTGACAGGTGCCACCTGTGAGGTCTCAGGCACATTTCCTGACTTCTTGGGGCCGCAGGCTCCATATCTGGCAAGCAAATAAGGAGGCCACCCCCATCCCACTTGTGGTCACAGGATTTTGGGGGTGAATGAGAGGTGGAAGGGGTGGGAAGCATTTTGTTCCCCCCAAAATGGCCTGTCCTTCTGGGTCATCTGTGCCCTTCACAGAGCCACCCTCTGCTGATGTCTCTCATGGAACAGCTGCATGAGCCAAGCCCCCTCAGAAGAGGGCAGACCAACAGGTGACACCCCTGTGGACTGGGGGAATCACCCTGGCTGCTCTGAGAATTCAGACAGGGACAGTATGCAGAGAAGCAGCTGGCCTTGGAGCATGCAGACGAGTATGTGAAAGGAGGGGGAAGGGCTGGGCCAGACATGATGTGGAGGCGAACATGAACTTGACCATAAACACGGAGAAGAATCTGTGTGCACACGCACGCGACAGACTGCTTGACCTCGCAGAGTCCCCTAAGGCCCAGCCATGGGAATGGCCGATCCTTCCAGCAGACCAAAATGCTACAGACCCCTGCTTGGAGTGCAGGCTACCAGTGAAAGGCTGGGTGTTGGATGCTGGGAGGAGGGTGCAGATGCACCCCCAGGAGCAACCCACACAGTCAGACATACCGCAGAGCAAGCACGGAGGCCACAGCACCGGCGCCCACATGCACACCGCCTCTCGACTGAGTGGGGCGCAGAGGGTGAGTGAGGCCCACAGAGACGACCCGGGGTGGAAGGACAGAGCAGAAGAAAAACCGTAAGATTAAAAAAAAAAAAAGGAGGGAAAGAAGTCAAATGATGAATTTGGTGATGCACAGAGCATTCTTTGGTTACCACATAGACACGAGACAGCAGCGCAAAGGCCAAAGGCACAGGCCGACCACCTTTATGGGAGGACATCAGACACTTGGGGTTGGAGCTCTGCGTGTGAGTGTGTGCATGTACAATGCATGTGCGCATGCATCACACTGGGTCACCACACAAATGATGGAACTACAGGCTGGTGCCCATCAGGGCGGCCCTCAGCAGAGGGCATCCCCGACCCTGCTGGCCCAGGGAGACACTGACTCTGGGGAGACCAGCTTTGGGGCGCACCAGCACAGATGAAGAGCCGAAGCCCTCTCCCTAAACCCCTGCCAAGTGCTCTCCCTTGGGACACAAGCCAAGTTTGGGACACCCCACTGCTGTCCCCTTCACTACTTGCTGTACCTTAAAAGACACTCAGAAAAGCTTGATCACAGATTAAAGGGGGCGGTACATCCCAAATATCACCCTTCTAACCTGCATGGCACAGTCTTTAGGGAATTCTTCCCTCTAAGGTGAGTGAAAGAGCTTTAGAAACCTGCAGAGTTTCACAGCTGATGAGACTTCTGAGATCCTTGAGGCCAGGAACCATGTGTTCCCATTTCTATGGCACAAGACACAGGGCTTGGCACCAGGCAGCACTCAGTCAAGGTTCTGTGGGTTAGCTCCCTGGAAAGGAAGTCAGAGAGCAAGCCAGCACTTTCTTCCTGTGACCTGTGAGAGTAGTGAGGGTGATAATGTACTTTGGGATGGTCACACCAGGGGACAGTGCCTTGCAGTTTCAACCACGACAACAGAACCCTGCAAAGGTGCCCTGGGCTATCTGCCCACAGAGGCATGGAAGGTCCAGTCTCAGGTCTTTTTCTGGCTGCTTTCTAGAGATGGTGTGCCATCGACAGGAGACAAAAGATGGGAAGTGCTTTGAATGCCGAAGTGCCATTTGAATTATTTTTTAAAGGCAAAGCTAAATGTCTCCAGACATCACTCCTTTTTCAGAGCCAAATTATAAATCCACCTGATTAGAAAGCCAGCTGATTATAGACCCACCCAGGTCTTCTCTCTCTGACCCCCATTCTGATGGTCTGTGATGATGCAGTATTTAATATTTCAGAGAATTAGAAGCATGCCTTTGAAACTAACTGTTGTAAACCCAGATAAGACCTGTGTTTACAAACACGCCCCTGTCATTTTGCCCCAGAGGATTTTTCACCAATTAGTGGTACTACTCTTCTTCCCATCATCAACTTCATCGCTGAATTTTCTTGCTTCCTTAGCCTTGACACTTCCCTAACAGTCAATCTCATACTAGCCCCTAAAACTAGGAAACCACAGCCTGCAGCAGTCAAGGACTCGACTCTGGCACTAATGACTTGGATTTGAGTGTGGCTCTCTCACACGTGGCTGTATGATCTGGGGCAAATGAACTTGACCTCTCTGTGCGCTCTCACTGTTGTAAAATGATAATGATAACAGCATAGGAGGCCAAAAGCTTCATGTCACAAAACAACTACAGAAGCACTAAACTCTTGCAGACACAGCTTGCTAACAAGCTTTATCACTGACGGGCAGACTCACTGGTAGAACCCAAGCAGGGTGAAGACTATCTTAATGATGGTGGACCCTTGCACTCCTTCTCATCCTGCCAACAATACCCTCATTCCTTCCCCTTTAAAAGCCCAGACTTTGCCTGGGATGTCCAGAAGGGAGTTCTCCATTCTCCTCTGCTGCTGGACCTCTGAGAAAAGTCAATTCCTTCTTGCACCAGCCCCACCCCCGCCCACCTGGCGTTTTGGTTGACAGATGGATGTAAGCAACGGGACCTTTGCTGGCAACGACAAGCTCTATCTCATCTATCCAGAACGCTGTAGGATTAAATAATAAATACTAAAGTGCTTAAATGTGGGCAGTGCCAAATGCTGTCGGCACTCATCATTGTTGTACTTATTCTGGCCTCCTAAGCGTTCCTTGGACTTGTTAATTCCACTCCATTCCTGCGCCGCCTTAGAAAGACAAGGACCCTGCTGCGTGCTGTCACTGTTAATGAGCTGCACGGAGCCCGTAACACATCAAGTAGCCGCTTCAAAGTTCTGCTGAGATGACAGAAAAGAATTCACATCTTCCACGTGGACTTCACTGCGGTGATCAGTTCTTGGCATAACATCCACAGACATAAGACTCACTTTGAGTGGTGCTCCTTCTGGGGAGTGTGCCTCATGCCAGAAGGCTGCGGCCAGTTAATTTTTGCTCAACACAATGAAAGCACTGGGATCTCAGAGAGAGAAGGTTTTTTTCTGGGGACCAAAGAGGAGGCAGTGGAGGGTGGGGACAGCAGTGAAGAAAGCCCAGAATTTCAATGTTATAAATATTTACCTCGTCGGGCGTCTCCTGTTTCTTTAATCCAGCACACTTCGTAATGATGAGCTCATGGCATCGCTTGTGAACCACACACGTGCAAACTGCAACAGCAAAACACGGGAAGGCTGAGGAACATGTGGGGGGAGAAACTGTCCGCAGCAAAGTCTGGTCAGGTCTCGGAGGCGTGGGGCACCTGCCCCCTCTATCACCGAGTCTGGGTGTTGTACCCAAGCTGAAGCAGTCATTTCTTTCTGCAGTAATTTCAGAACCATGAGGTCTCCTAAATGCCCTGGAAAAGGATGAAGCATTTCTGCTCTGGGGCATTAGCAGTTTTCTCTAGTTCCAGGAGCTGATGGATGTTCTTGTTGCTCTCTGCCCTGGTCAGGGAACAATTCCCTTCCAGGCAGCATTGCCTCTGGAAGGCCCTGCAGCCATCTCCTGCCCACCCCCAGGAGCAGTCAGGGTGGCTGCTGTGACAGGGAGGACCAAGCAAGTGAATGGGTCCTTATTTTTCAGCTTCTGCATCTGGCTGTGCCCTAATAAGCCAAACTTTAAAATCTCCCTTTAATTCAATATCTTCACAAGCAAGGGCCTGTAGCCATCTTTCATGTCGTGGGCAGTATGCGGGGGTGAGTAATTGCTTATATAATTAGTTACCCCAAGAACACAGCAAGTGCCTAACTGAATCAACCAAGGTCCCCAGAGAGGTCCCTGAGTGAACCAGAAATAACTCTTGGGTGAGAAGACAGGTGGTCCCCTAGCTCTCTCGCTGCCTCAGGGAGCCCCCCGCCAAGACCAGTCCCAATCCAACCCCGATTCCGGACCTTAACCTTGCATTTGTTAGTCAACAGACTAAAACCAAATGCACTTCAGTAAGTTCAAGTGAGTTTCACTTGTGTAAGAGCTAATGGTTCCACCACGGAGACAGAGGGCATCAGCAAGGACCCTTCGGTGATGCTGAATGAAATAAGAGGGTGAGGGAGAGAGGAAGCAGGGAGCCAGCAGACACGAGAGCTGCTGGGGCACAGGGGTCTCCAGAGGCCAGGAATTGAAGCATTTGGAAGATGAAAGCACTATCCACTCCAGCTGGCACAAAAAGGCTGAGATGCCTGCGACACAGGCAGATGGGGGCACCTACGAGGTGCCTCCCCTACCTCTACTCCCTTCTGAGTGTGTGGGAGTAATGGCCAGATCAGGACTCAGGGACGAAGGGCCCCCCACTCAGAGAGGGAACACACGCACGCGTACCACGTAGAACCCTGAATGTCATTAAACCCAGCACGCGCCTCCTACGAGCCTTGGTGACCTGGGTAGACCTGGCCCCTCACCATGGAGTTCACGCACCTAGTACCTCTTACCTTGGCATTGGTATCCCTGCTTTCCTATGACACCCCTAAAAAGAAGAACACACACCTTTAAGAAAATGACATTTTAGTAGAGCAAAATCACACAGAGCCACCACCCACAACACACGGGGCACCCTGGAGTCCAACAGGCAGTGCAGTCCACTCCTCTTCCTCTCAAAATCCCAGCCAACACAAAAGGGAAAATGCACCTGCCCCCGATGGTCTCCCCTGAAACTCTAGTCAACACTGCTCTCTTTCTTACTTCTGAAGCCTCAACATCCTAGCAGGGACGTTTTAATAGTTAGGAAGAACCGCTTTTTATCACGGGTAGTAGAAACCAAGTATTTTTTAAATTCATTAAAGAAAAAATACAAACAGATAAACTGTATAGAGATGAATACAATGGCCCCTCAAATAGCCATCAGCCAGCTCCAACAATGATTGGTACGTTACCAGCTTTGCTTCATTCCTAGCCTTAGCCCTCACCCCTCAGTTCAGATCACTTTTTTAAAGAGAGGAAGAAGGGAGAAGAAACATTTTAAGGAAGGAAGACGAAAAAATAGCATCATTATTTATTTAGTTGTTCATTTTTTGGTTTTTCCCTCTGGCCCTGGGTCTTGAACCTGGGCTCCTGGGCTGTACGTAGTTTGGGCGCCAGCATTTCTGCCACCTGAGCCATAAGGGTGCATCCATATTATTGTTATTTTAATCCAAACATCAAATCATTTCACTTGTAAATAACTCAGCTTGTCTCTCAATAAGATAAGGATTCTCTAAAATACACACACATAATCACAATACTATTAATTGGTTATAAAATCTCAACTTCCTCAAATATGAGCTCTGATAAGATCCTGAGTATAAAGCCACCAGGAAACATAATTTCTTCTTCCCATTTATTCCCCCAGGCACTAAAAGCTCACTTAGCCTTCCAGGAAAGTCTTCTACCATCAAGTAGAGAAATGTAACAAGTCAGCAGTTTTTACATAAAGTCTCTAGTTCCCGACATTTGGCCCCTGACTTCTCACTGCTGAGCAGACACTGCTCGAGGCTCCCGAAGAGGCCTTACCAGATGAAATCTCTGCAGTGGGAGCAGTAGGTGGGCTGCCGAAGGTAGGTGGCCATGAACTTGTGCCCATTGACCTGGTGGACCCTGCGCCTGACCGCTCCCTGCCGTTTCCGGGGCCGCATACGCTCCCTGAACACGCGTTCTTCATTGTCTTTAGGGGCTGGGAAGGAGAGAGAGGAGAAAACAGTCTAGGTTAGTGCACTGACACATGATCCTGACCTCCCGAAGGAGGGCTCCTCTGTCCGCAGGCGCCTGGAAGCAGGAGCGGTGAGAGGGCCAGCCTTCGCTGCTGGAGGACTTGGGGTGGAGGGTTCAGCCTTTCTGCTCAGGCCCGGCAGGCAGGCACCACTTGGGCAGGAAGGCCCAGAATGTGCCACATTTTCCTGCACCCGCTGCCCCTCAGCATTCCTCCCCATCCCAGCTTCGTAGCGCCAGGTGTGAGGTCAAATCTGGTCCAATCTCTAAGCAGCATGACCCTGGACAGTGGTGTCCTGGCCCTGGGCCTCTGTGGACATGGGCCCATGTAAAAGGAGGAGGCAGTGGCGACCCCACAGAGTGCTGTCAGGGACCAGTGATGTGACTGCCCTCTGCATGAGCAGTCTGGCTCAGAGAGGTGGACGCTTAAATTCAACATTTCTTCCTTCTCTTTTACCCAGACTAGGAGACTGAGTCTGTCTCAAAGGTCAAAAGGAGAGGGAATAGAGGACTGTGGAGGCAGTTTCCAGAAGGCTCAAGACCCACCACCATGGGCTTTAAGACCTCACTGGGGATAAAAAAACCTTCACTGACTCCCTTCTTCCACCTCAGAGATTGGCCCCAAACATAAGATCAGAGGACTAATAGGTGATAATGAATATATTTATGATAATTGTCATGGACTGAATGTTTGTGTGCCCCTCCCGTTCTCAAATTCCTAAGCTGAAACCCTAAGCTCTATGATGTACTATTTGGAGGTGGAACCTTCGGGAGGTAATTAATAAGCATGTGATCATGAGGGTGGAACTAGTGCCTTTATCAGAAGAAGAGAACCAGGTGTGCTCAGTCTCTCCTTGCCAGTGAGGACCCTGGAGACACAGCCAGCTACAAGCCAGGGAGTTAGGTCTTTGGACCTAACCATGCTGCATCTTGATACCAAACTTCCAACCTCTAGAACAGTGAGAAGTAATACATTTCTGCAGTTTAGCCCCCAGTCGATGGCATTGTGTTGTGGCAGCCTGAGCAGACAGGCACAGTGATTACAGCGAACATGTCTCAAGCGTTTGCTCTGTGGCTGAGTATGTTAAGTGCACTGTATGTACAACTCGCTGATGTGCCAGAAGGGTGCAGCTATTATGTCCCCATATTACAGGTGTGAAAACTGAGGAACAGAGAGTTTAGGGAGCCTGTCCCTGATAGCACAGATATTAAGTAGTGGTGCCTAGATTCTAATCAAGAGAGCTAGAAGCCAGTGTGCACACCCTGCTCTGAGGACAGCCCACAGCGGAGGTCCCCGTGCGTTAGTCCTAGCAATCTTGTCAGGCCAGAGAGGATGGGAGGGCAAGGAGTGAGACGAAGGAGGGAAAGTCAGGAACGGGGAGCCAACGCCCAGAATGTGCCGGGGAAAAGCAGTGTCCAAGCAAACAGGAAGAGCTGGTTCCAGGGAGGCTGCCCTCGGTGCCCCCAGGCCCATTTCCAGCAAAATCTTGATGACCCAGATGGGGTCTGTACATGATCCCCTGCTTCTGTCCCCCCTTTTAACTGGTGCTTATTGTTTCAAAAAGCCTAAGATACTGACATCTCTACATATACCTCCCTAACCAGCCACAACCTTGAGGCCCACACCTAACTGATCAAATTCTTACCAGAAGATTCAGTTAACACACAGGCACTCACATGCACACGCACACGCAGCAAACACACGCACACAGAAATAGGGCCACCATCACTCAGCTGTGCAAGTATAGGTGAGTTTCATTTCCATTTCCTATTTCTCACTCTATTTAGAATGCTATTTAACTAACTGGGAAAAAATGTGCTGATTTAAGTAACAAATTTTTTCAGGAGCACATACTCACTACAACCAGGGCGTGGGGCCCTGGCTGCTGGGAAGACCTCCGCTCCACATGCCTCTGCACAGTGGAGCCAAGTGTCCAGTGGGAGCATTCCTGCCACCCCCACACAAAGTTGGAGCAGCAGCAGAGTAGTGAAAAGGGGAGACGCAGGGCTTCCCAGAGACTCTCCTGTTGGGGCCTGGAATCATGTCTAGGAACAGTGTTTCCCACTGCTTCTAAAATGCAATTCCCACGGAGTAAGCGTAATGCGTTGTGTGGGTCTGAGAATGTGGAGTGTGTATGTGAGGGAGTAAATGTAAAATATCCAGTGTGCAAGTGCTATCAATTAATGCAACATTAAATACTGCATGCATATTTTAAATCACATACTCATATAAACAGTAATATATTAACACATTTGTTCTACTAACATAAGTAATGCTATTAAAACTGTTAACATAATTGCATTAATAAAAATAAATAATAAAAATAATTATTGTTATCTATAATATACAATGTGATTTACATAGTTTTGCTTAACTATAGTTGCAGGCATAGTGACTACCGTACCACTAAATATTTTATATTTCATTCCCATCATTCATCTACATATCTATGTCAGGAAATTCAACACAATGTATTATCTAAAGCACAGTTCGTATTCAAATTTCTCCAATTGTTCCAAAAATGGACTTTATAGTTGTTGTTAAAAGTGAAATCCAGGAGCTAATTTTAGAGTTCCTACATTTGTTGGCCATATCTCTTTACTCTCCCTAATCCAGAACACTTTTGGCTTTTTTTTCTTTTTATGATCCATTATGAAGAACCCAGGATGTTATCTTATGGAATGTTCCTCACTTGGGATTTGTTTCCTCCTGATTAGTTTCTAAATAAGTGGCAAGAAAACCACAGAGACCTCTGCATCAGCAAATCCAGACAGATCCATCAAGATTCTCCTATGATAACTGTGTAAATGACATGAAATATGAAATATTCACTTAGTAGGAATTTGAAAAATGCAAACAGATAAGTCTTGATATGTCATTGATGTATCATTTAATACTAATAAAGAAACCAGTTAGTATTAAAATGGTATTCTCCACCACTGGGAAGGCTGCTACAAAACTGATTTACTCATCCACTGCTAGAGGCCAAGTAACATCACATAGCATTTTCAGAAAGAAATATTACAAGACACAGCAATCACCACAGAGACTCACATCCTTTGATGTGGCAATTCCTTAGAACTTAACTCTAAGTCAATAATGAAATAGAAACTAAATGCTATATACTTCTAGATGCTCCCGATTGCATATCTATGTCTGCCAAGAAGCAGAAATAACTTGATTGTTGAACATTCAGAGAAAGGTCTAATAAATTACATCTGAAGCAATTTACAAATGGTGAGGAAAGACTATGTAGAAACCGTCAAAATGCAATCCTGTGAAAACAGAATTCATAATAATTCAGCCCTATGTTCGTCAGACAGATTTGTAGGTTAAAGTAACATGAATAAGAATTAGTGCTATTAGGAGGATGGGATTATGTATTTTGATATGTGAAGAAGCACTCTCTGATGCCTTTTTAAAGCAGCTCTCCCTGCCTAAAGCATTAGGGTGAATCTGCTACACAGGGGAGGTCGCCAAGTCAGGGAGAGACCACCACGAAGCTGGAGACACTTTCTGTGGGAATGAAGATCTTGTCTGCTCAGATCCAATGACAAAAACTCACAAAGGCATGAAGCTAACAGAGACATTTTCTGCAGCAGTTAGCAGATCCTCAGGAACCCCAGCCTCCAACCTTCTAGGGCTTTTTCTTGGTTCTATTTGTCTAGAAATTTCAAAGTCCTGGGAGCATTTACACCAGCGGAATCTCGTACAGCCCCAGTGCTCGGAAGAACCCAGGATGAATCCAGGCACGTGGTGGGCACAGCAAACTGGAACCACAGCTTGCAGCTGTCTGCTGATCTAAGCGCCTCTGGCCCCTTGTCCGTGCACTTCATGGTACATCCACACAATGGAATTCAAAACAGTGGTTTAAAAAAGCAGATATGCACCTCCACCAGAGGAGCAGCACAGTCCCAGCAGCAGAGTCACACCCTGCATCCCTTCTGACCCGTCTGATCACTGACGTTCTCGCTGCTCCACCAACGCCTCCCTCACCCACTCATCTCCTGCGTGGAAAGGAGCTGGGCTGGCAGCACAGAGTGCTGTCCCCCACACCAGGTCAGGGGCACCCTAACCTCAGTGTCTGTGAGATGCCTTTCAGTTTAAGAATATCTACCTAACAAGGAAGGTCGTTAATTTTTTAATCAAGGTAATTTTGATTTAGAAAATAAGTTTAGATGTGCAAGGTCACTATTCATCAATGACGTGACAGTACACCATGCCACCACCAGATTTCCAACTGTCCTCTACCAGGTCCAATGGACCACCTCTGTCCCCTGCTAGCAGGGAAATTCTAGTAGATCCAGCCTTAAGAACCTCTGGATGTCAGCACTTCCTTCCAGGGCATGTGACTGCTAAACCCAAGAGTCAACCTGACCCAGGACCCTTGACCCCAGAGTCTGGATCAGACTCACCAACATGCATGAGCAGCTGCCTCTGGGCACCGTTACTCCTCACTGAGGGATGTCACCTACCCTTGACACCTACCCAGCAGGATACCTCCTTCTACTGAGGGAATGAAACATAGTCTTATCCCCTGTCCTTCAAAACCGACAGAGATACCCTATTGGTGTCTCCATCTGGGTGGAATCCAGCAGTCTCCAACGTCTCACACCTGACACTGAGTCATCTCCCTCCCCTGACCCCACCCCACATCCACCGGGGGCTTTAGAAAGCAGACTCCCTCTCAGACTGGAAACACTGCCAGCAAAATGGGCTGCTCAAGGAATGCAGTGTCAACTCAAGGGCAAAAACAGTGAGAAATGTGACTAATTTGAGAAAAGGTTGGGGGGGGGGGCTCTTCAGAAGGGGTTTCTTTGCATCCAAGCAAAGAATGAATCCAGTTTTCCAGGCAGCCCATTTCACAACACCAAAAACAAAACAAAACAAAAAAACATTCCATCATTCCTTTCATCTAAGAAACTGTGAAACCTTGGAGCTTCAGCAGTTGAAAATAAGAGCTACAATTTATGGGGCTCCTGCTGTGTGCTGAGCACCATTCTAAGCATTTTACATACAGGAGGCGCTAGTCCATATGCTCGAAGAACTGTTAACACATCGCGAGGTGCTCTTCTGTAGACATGAATTATTGCTACACATCCACAAGGTGCTGTTCCCTATACTCAGTGTACCCTTGCATATCAATAAGGTGCTGCCAATCCTTATACATGAAATAATGTTACACATCCATAAGGTGCTATTACAAACACATAAGGATTTATCACACATATAGAGATACGTAAGAACTTACATATATCCTCTCACGCCATGACATATTATTCTCAACTTACAAAGAAACCAAGGTTCCAAGAGGTTAAATAACTAATTTGTCAAGGGTCACACAGCTAATGAAATTTCAGGTGAGGAATTCCCTCCCTAGCCCGTCCGTCCACGCATCCCAAGGATGGCAGAATAGCCTGGGTCCCATTTGGAACCAACTGTCTGCAGGGAAGTCTCCTCCCAGCTGCTGCCCACCCACCTCTCCACACATCTGCCTCTGCTCTCGTCTAGAAACTCAGTAAAGAAAGCTAAAGGGGACTGATTAGTTCATGGTACATCCACACAATGGAATTCAAAACAGTGGTTTAAAAAAGCAGATATGCTGCATCCACCAAAAACCAATAAATAGAAAAAGAAACCGAAAAAGACACACACACACACACACACACACACACACACACACACAATATAATATGCATTGGTATAAAATGAGGGGATAAGGATAAACAGATCACATAAGCAAAAATACACATTGAAAATTTCTAAAGGGTATAAAATAAAGTGCTCATTCTAAAAATTTCTATTATCTAGAAACAACAGTTTGCCAGGCCTGGGCACAGACTAACCTACTCTTGGCCACAAAGGATGGACCGTGGCCACTCTCTCAATGATCATTCTCAGATATTCTCGGTTTGTTCATTAATAGGTAGGTAACCACCGACAAAGCAATCAATTATCACAGGTAGTCCACACAACAGTGGTTTTGATTGGGGTGCTCCTGACAGAAGCTAGCTGGAATCTTTCCCCATCAATCCCTGAGTTTACTTGATTTTCCCTCTCAGGAACTCTCTAGATTGACTTACTGGACTTACTGGTGAAAAATGTAAGTGCAATGGAAGGAAAATGAAACAAAAAAAAAACTAGGTCCTGAAAATTCAAGGAGGAGTGCCTTTAATTTTTATTTTCCATGAGGAAAATAGGTTATAATATTTCCAAGTAAAAATAAATGCTTCATGACAGTGAGTTTAACGATTAAGTAAATATTTGTGTGATGCCCCGGACTATGGTCTACAAGTTGTGCTCACACATTTCATTAAAGAAAATTTCTGCTCCAAACAGGAAGAGGAAGCAGCAGTCAGTCCCCGAGAGATCAGTCTGCTCTCTGTATCGTCCCAGAGAGCCGCACAACGTGCGCCAGCACTATCAGAGAGGAGACGCTCGGAATTGTCTGCATACTTTATGCCCGGTGTCATCTAATCAGACCAGCACTAGTGGCATTTCAAGATCAGCATCTCAAACTTAACCTAAATGGTGCTATTCTTTCTCTTCTACGTCTTTTGAATGTTCTGTGTTTATGGCAGAGCTGAAGGGCTAGCTGATGATTACAATGAAACATAAGCTAGTTTGTACTTTGCAGAGAAAAAGGTGGAAAAATCAGACACTGGGCAGGGAGAGCAATACTAACACACACTGAGGTACAGGCTCATTGATGGCGGGACAATGGGTGGTCCTTGAGGGGGACAGCCGCAGGCAGTAAGGGAGAAGGCATCCCACCACGCCATACTTCTGATGCAAAGCGAACGTGAACACAGAACCACTGGAGAACAGTGATGTTGCACGCACAGGAGGTTTGCTCATTCATTTCCTCTTTCTCTCCCTCCTCCATCCATTCAAAATTACATACTGCCGTCCTCACAGAACTTCACTGTGTGGCCCTGGTGCCCAGGAAAAGTCACCACTTACCATGAGACAATCACAAAGCAAAACCCTTCTGGGCAGACCTGCAAAAGCTCAAAGCGCACTCCCAGGCCAGAAAATCAGCCAAGTGGGACGTCAGCCAAGGATGGGCCAGAGTCCCTGCTGGTGCCAGCGATGGCCCTGTGATTCACATCATAGAAAAAGGAGCTGTGGCCAACTCCTTAAGCATCTAAGCCCATGAGACTCATGTCCATGACATCAGGGTCTAGTCATTGCTCCTGTTTCCAAAATGCCCCAAAAGGATGGAGGCAGAAGTCTCCACAGCGTGTGTGTTCATCCCAGGGGTTGGTTGGTCACGGGGAGGGAGCGTGTCAGCGCCAAGCAAAGCTTAATGTCCCCCCTTTAAATACATAAAGAGTATTTTAATGCCACAAGCACTCCTGCCAAACATGTTATGGGGTAATTCATTATAAAACCGACACCACCCAGTGCTGTTGATAGCAACCATTCCTCGTCCGCCAGTCAGCAGCACGTGGAGTTTCAAGCAGAGTGAGCTAAAAACCATAGCTTCCCATGGCTGAGTGGCCCTTAGCTACTTCATCTGGGCTCTCGGCTTCTCAAAAATGTAACTGCTTGAACAGTTTACCCAAATACCACACAGGGAGCTAACCTGTTGTTTTCCCCCAAGCTCCTTCTTTGTTAAGGCAGCTTTTAACTCTCACAAACAACCTAAATGACCATCAACAGCTGAGTGTATAAAGAAGACATGGGTTACATAAACAATGGAATGCTATACAGTTAGCAAAAAGGTGAAACTCTGCCATTTGCAGCAATGGCATTGGATGGACCTGGAGGGGGTTATGCTTAATGAGATAAGCCAGAGGAGAAAGACAGATATTGTATATCACTCATATGTGATGTAAAGATATCAAACAAACAAATAAACTAAACAAAAATAGCCTTTAAAAATGAACTAAATCAAAGAACAATAGACTTTTAGCCAAAAAAGGGAAGAGATGAGGGAGGGTAAAGGGGCAAACAGGGTAAGAGGATTAATTGCATAGCGAAGGAAAAAATGAAATTTTGGTGAACTGACTATGTTTTGTACAGATGTAATGTGCTATCACGTATGCCTGAAGCCTAGTTAAGGTGAAAAAGCACTACTCTTTCAATAAAATCAGTTAAAAATTTTAAGTTAAAATTTAAAAGATTAAAAAATTATAAAGAAGAAAAATGTGGCTTTCCCAGGGGGACTGGGAGCCCTGCCTAGTAACCTGGGGTTCCCATGAAGCCGGACAGGTAGGTAATTCTTATCGGACAACCTGGGGAAAAGTTTCAGAGGTTCAGAAAATGAAAAGAAGAAAAGAAAAGGCAGCGAAAGAACGCTAAGACAGAGGAGATGAAGGAAGAAGACACACAGAAGTGAAGATGAAGATGAAGTCACCGAGTCCTGACTGGTAAATGACTAAACGAGCTCACGCCTTCCCAGGAAGCAGAAGGGTTTATCTTCACGCAATAACTCTTCCTGGTCCTATGGTGCACATGACTCAAGAGTTCAGTTCCTGACCTTCTACCCTTCATCTGAGTAACCCACACCCGCAGGCCTGGTTCCCGGGGCAGGGTGTTGGTGCATGGCCCTCCTTAGGAAGCTCGCCAAAGCCAACGAGTCTTTCTACAGAAACAGCAGCAATGTACAGGGCTCTGGGGAGCTTATCTTTTCCCTTGCCTTCAAAACTCTGCTTAAACTTTTCTTACAAGTTTTATGTTCCACTGAGACTTGGACCAAAACTCTACACATGGAAACAGATGAGAAGTTCCAGCAGCATCGCCCATTTAACAACTGAGAGCATCCCATAAAGCACCCCAGGCTCCTTCGAGACTTCCTGGCTCTCATTTCTGCAGTCCAGGAGACTGAACGAATCCTGTTACAGCTTCTCAGGGCCCCAGCAAGCCCTGCCTCCTTCTGCACTGTGGAATGAGGATGCTGGGAAACCAGTCCATCTGAACAGAAAGTGATTTCTAATAGCTCTGAAAACCAACAGAGATGTCAGCACAGTTCTGGACCACATATCCATAAATCCCCACACAGAAAAAATGGAAACTACCAAAAGGGGTGTGGGAGCGGTGCTTTTTGTCCCACCCTCGTTCCCATTTAATGAATTTAAGTTTGAGCCACAGACGCTTAAGAGAGATCCAGTTAGCTTAGGGATTAGTGCTGACATACACATGAAGATCAAATTCTCCAGGTGAGCGCGTTATCTTTTCTAGGGGAAACACTATTGGCCACAGGCCCCGTCTCAAATCTCAGCAAACTTCCTGCAGGCATACAATCCTGGTCACCAGGAGAAGTAGTTATGACTCAGTGCTACCCAATCTCTCTCCTAAAAACAATTCCCACCTCTAGTACTTCAGGGCAGCCCAAGAGTTGCATCTGTACTTAAAGCAGGTAACACTTTGCCAACCCAGAAAGCTGAGCCCTGAAAACAGTGCAGTCCCCTACCTGCCTTTACAGTAGGTTTTTGCTTAAGCAAAAACTGGAATTAGTCAGCCAAGCCTAGACCACTACTAAGGACTATCAAACAGCCCCAAGAATCTCTAGTGTCCCTAGTGATGGATGAGCTCTGGCCCGGGTGAAAGCAAGCTGCACATCTCTGAAGAGCCAGAGTCTGGTTATCTCCGATAGGTCAGATGCTGCTAAGAGGAGAGAACTGAAATCCACCCAGCAGAAGTAGGTACAAAGAAATTTCAGTGTCGGGAGAATACGAAAGGGTTGAATGAGGGGTATGGTAGCCAATCTCCAAGATGATGACTCCTTGTGATCCCTGCCTCCTGGCATTCACACCTTTGTGTAGGTGTCTCCTGCAATGAGTAGACATGACCTACTGACTTGTGTAACCAAAAGATTGTAGAAATGACAAAGTGTGACTCCTGAGGTGAAGTTAGAAAAGACCATCTGCTGCCTCTCGGATCACTGAGGAACACCAGTTGCCATATTATGAGACTACTCAAGCTGCTATGGAGAGGTCCATTTGGTGGGCAGTGGAGGCCCTGCCAACAGTCACATGGCTTGTGAGCCGTGCATTTCAGCCACGTTGGAATCAGGTCCTCCAGCTCTGGCTGAGTCCTTGTTTGAGCACAGCCCTGGCCAACATCTCAACTGCAACCTCATGAAAGACTATGGCCAGAATTATCCAGCTAAAGCCATTCCAGATTCCTGAATGCCTAAACCACAGAAACTGTATGAGATAATACGTAGTCATTATCGCCTGAAACTGCAAAATTTTGGAATAATTTGTTACACAGTAATAGATCTAATTCAAGAGGTAATAGGTAAACAAGCAGAAGAGACAGCATAAATACTGGAAGGACATTTCTTTTTTAACTGAGAGTTGTTCCTCTATTTAACCAATATTTACTGGGTACCTCCTGAGTGTTAAGTATTGTGCTTATAATTTGTGTTTGTCTTGCCTGTGGAGAGACAGAAAGAGGATGCATATACTATGACAACACAGATTTAGAATCACGATCACATGGATCCCAAGGCTGATGTCAAAGTGAATTAGGCTGAGCTCACTCCTCAGAGCTAGGAATTCAAGAAACTGGCACCCGAAAAACCAGAATGAGCTCTGTTGCTTTCAGTTCCACTCTGTTAGCTTTATCTCTTAATCTTGAGACTTTAAACCCTGCTATTTTTTAAATGAACTTTCCTTCTCAAAAACTGTGAATGAAAAGGCTATTTGAAAATGCAACAGATTGGAAGAGTAGAGACCCATTTCTTTTAGGTGAATATGGGGTTTGATGCAAAGTTCTGAAAGTTGTTTTGGAAATCAGACTGCTGGGAGAGTAACAGAAAATGAAAACTCATAGAGACGACTTACCTCAAGCCACACTACACAGACAACGGTGCACAGGGGCATGACAGGGACAAGACCAGAGTTCCTACTTTCAGACCATGTGTGTTAATTTCAGCTCTTTTGGACAGAATTTTGAAAGGCGGGAGGCTGTGTCTGATGCAGGAGCAAATATAATCATCACATTTGTTGTTCCAAACCTTCTAGAACAAAGGTTTCTATCTGAGCAAGGAAGAAAGTTTCAGATCAGAGGGTTCTCCACACTAGATCCAAGCCATCTTGTATCTGAAAAGAATACCTGGCCACAGAAGAAGTTAATCCTCTTCCCCAGGTCAGTCACCCCTCAATCCTGACATTATACTGATGGAGGTTAATGCTGCTGTTGCCTAAAATAAACATCATTCTTTTTCTCAAAACAGAGCAATTAGCCATGGTCCGGATCAAATGTATTAGTGGAAAATTAATAGTGAAAGGTGGAAATTATGTGTGTATGTGTTTGTGTGTTTTAAGGAAGGACACTTAAATGAAGATATGACATTGTATCATTTCTTCTTACTGAGAATGAAAGACTGCAATATGGACAAAGGCACTGATCTTTATTCTAGAACTGCTCTGGCTTCTCTGGAGATCATCCAGGTCCCAAATACCTGCTGAATGGAGAGTTCTCCCAGCATCTGCTACTGAACATGGGACAAGAACAGAGCAATGATTTTCCTCCAGTGCTGGTGATGCCTGGGGCTTTCTATAGGCTAGCACAATTCTTCCCCCTTATTTGCAACCCAAGAAAACTCCAGTTGATTTCTGGATGATGATGACCTGAAACCTGACAAGGCATTAACCAGAAAAAACTTCCAGTTGATTCTCAACTTAAATATACATTCATTATACCCCTGACCTGGCTCTTTCTGAAGATGATGCCCTGTATTAAACCCTTTCTAGATATTAGAAATGGTCTCTCACTTCTGAAGGCAAAATCTCATTTCCTGTTGAGTGCGATGGCTAAGGGAATTCAGAAAAATGTTTTAAAGGCCAAAAGAATGGGGAAAAAAAGTCTTCTAAAAAAAAGTTTCTTTTATTCAACCTTTGTCAACAGTCTCTTGTCAAATTTGAACTAGAACATCGAAGAACCCTGATTGTCCATATTTTCTTCTAAAGGAGCTAAGTTCTGAGGTCTTCACCTCCTTGGAGTAACAATGATTCCCAAGCCTCACCATGCATCAGAATTACTCTGAGGGCTTCCTGAAACACACAATGCTGGACCCCATCTCAGCGTTGCTAAGATACCAGGTGTGGTGAGGAGGAGCTAGTTTTATTTCTAATAATTTCACAAGTGATGTTAATGCTGGCAGCCCGGGACCACAATCTGAGAACGTCTAGACCACAAGATCCACCTGAACTGAGTCACCTAAAAGTGATATACTTCTTTATTCAAAAGAAATTGGGACCGCTGCTTAGGATGTAGGAAGCTGAAAAGACCATCACACCCACCACTGAAACAGAAGATAAGACACCCACATTAATGGAACAGAATAGAATCAATGATTAGTCCACAAGTATTTTTCAATGAATTTTCAACAAAGATGGAAAGGCAATTCAATTGAGAAATAATGTTCTTTTCTACAAACAATGTTGGAACAATATTCATTTGTAAAAAATAAGTATAGATTCATACCGTGCACCTTGGACAATAAATTCTAAATAGAGTTATACATCGCTTAGTGATGTTAAATAGCCTAGGTTCCTCATGAGTTACATGTCCAATTTGCTTAATGACTCTCTGACATTCACACAAGGATGGAGCTGCCTAACAATCCATTTCTCAGAATAATTTCCCCTCACCAAGGGCTGCATGACTGTAGATGATAGAAGTGCAAAACCTAAAATTATAAAATATCTGAAGGAAAACAGGACAAGACCTGTGTGACCCTGGGGTTAAAGATGTATTAGAAATGACACTAAGATCAAAATTAAAAGCTTTTGCTGTTCAAAAGACATTGTTAAGAGAATAGGAAGGGAAGTTTCCAAATGGGAAAAAAATACTTGCAAATTACATATATGGCAAAGCACTTATCTCTGAGAGGATATACAAACCTCTCAAGACTCAATAATGCGACAACCCAATTTTTAAAACAGGTTAGAGATCTGAACGACATCTCACCACCAAGAGATACAGGGATGGAAATTAAAACCATGAAAGGATGCTGAATGTTAATTTTAAGAAACTGAAAATTAAAACCACAGTGAACAACTATCTACCTGCTAGAGTGACAAACGTTAAAATAACAAGGATAAAATAAATTGTGAAAATATCAAATTCTGGTGAGAATGCCAAATAACTATATTTTCATGCATTTGCTGGTAGGAAAATAAAATGGTTTCACCATTTTGTAAAATAGTTTTCAGGTTCTTATAAAATCAACCATCAAGCAATTCCATTCCTATATCTTTATTCAAATTTAATAGAAACATATTCACACAAAAACCTACATGCAAACATCAGCAGCTCTGTTTTGTGAAACACCCTGCCACAGGGGTGGATAAACATACTGGTGTCCATGCATGCAGTGGGACTCCACTCAGAAACAAGCAGGAAGGAATCGCTGATATGATCACCAGTGTGGATTAATCTCAAACCCTCATGCTGAATGAAAGAAGTCAGACTCACAGGCCACGTACTCAGTGAGTCCACCCAAATGACATTCGGGAAAAGGCAAACCTATGGGCACTGAAAAGGGATTGGTGGCTGGCTGGGGCTTGGGATGGGCAAAGGATCTGACTACAAAAGAGATAATGGGAGAATTAGGAAATGACACTGTTGATGGTGATGGAATTATTTTATATTTTGACTGGCGGTGGTTACATGACTATGTATTTGTCAAATCTTGAACTGTATGCTATAACAGGTAAACGTGTGTACCTTATTTTTATTTTAAAGGGAGGACGTGAGCAATTAGGTAGGAGCGATTACAGTCTCATCCCTGTGTCAGGAACTACTGGAGACACAAAGCAAAGAACTTCCCCAAGGACAGTTTAGAATAAACACATGTGGCGAGGATATGGGAAAAAAGGGAACACTTTTACACTGGTGATGGGACTGAAATTGGTGTAACCCCTATGGAAAACGGTTTGGATATATCTCGAAAAGTTAAATATGGAGATTCCATATGATCCCAACATCCTACTTCTGGGTATTTACCCAAAAGATAAAAAAAAATTAACACTCATCTGCAGAAATATAAGTACCCCCATGCTTCCTGCAGCCCTGTTCACAAGAGCAAAGAACTAGAATCTACCTAAGTGATCAAGGTCGACTGAATGGATCAAGAAGATGTGGTACATAAACACAATGGAATACTATACAGCCCTTAGCAGAGATGAAATCCTTTCATTTGAATGAATATGGATGGAAATACAGGGGATTATGCTAAGAAACAAGTCAAAAGAAGAAAGATAGACACCAGATGACCACACTCATAGGTGGAATGTGAGTAGACAAAACAAAGGAACAGATGAAACAAAACCAACCCTTGGACATTTACAGTAGAACTGAGGTTACCAAGAGGGAATTACGTAGTGGGCAGGGCAAGTGGTGGCAGACCCCACTGGACAGTGGGGAAGAACACTTGGTGATTTGGTGGAGGGCAGGGTATGCTGACATATATTCAACGAATGGGGAACCTATACATTGAGGTTATTTTAATGTGTAGAATAGCCACCATGATAAAAAAAAAAAAAACAACAAAAAAACAAACAAACATGGAGAATGAACATATGCCTAAAGCATGTAAATGGACTATAATCAAGAAGTCAAGAGAGCAAAACAGAATGCAAGCATATTCCAGAGAAAGCTGGGGTATCCGGCCTAACCCAGCTCCCTCCACTGGATGGTTCTACCTTTAGCCCATGCCTACTTTACTATTCCTCTTACCTTCTCATTCCCTAAGCAGACGGCCCCCCAACCTCCCTCACAGGAGTCAGTTATTCCTCCCTCTAAGCTTCTGATTACATCAGTCCTCCTTCCCGAGGCATAATTCTTTCTCTGCTCTCCCTATCTAAATATCTCTCATCCTTTCAAATCTCAATCTTCCATGCAACCTTTCCTTACCAGGGCAGTCTACAGGGGTCTCCTCTTCTGTGAACCAGCTAAGTACTCGGAGTCTTTACCATTCCATTGAGATCCATTCAGTCTCACACTCGGAGTACTGTGCTCTTACTGCCTCCTCTGCTATGCTGTGAGCTTCTCTGGGAAAGGAAGCAGCTCTTAAGATTTCCTGTGCACCTTTCTTCCCAGCCACACCCCCAACATCCCCATTGCCTAATTCTAACCATCATTAATTGAGTAAAATACCCAAGTATTGGCAACAGTCAGTAACAGAAGAAATATGGTATTAAACACATGCTAATTCATCAGTTTATAGTGCAGATTATTTTCCTCACATGCAATGTGACTAGAAAGTCTTTTCACAAAACGAAACCCATCCCTGTTCTAAAAAATTTAACAATTTCTAAAGGACCCGCAGTAACCACATGCATTTCTTGATATGTAAGTGTTTCCATGCATTAGATTCCTTTCATGATAGCATACTGAAATGAGGGTTGAGTTATTTTGCTTTTATTTTTTTTAAATAATCAAACAAGTTCTATGCATTTCTTTTTTCTTCTAGAAGTCTTGGGCCAAGCATCTTGATTTAATATGCCCCCTCTACGGATGTTTCCTCTTTTCATGCATGCTTATATTTAAATTAGATAGGCTGCTTATATTTAAATTAGATAGGCTGATTTAATTAGTCTTTTAATCCTGCAGAACAGCAATGCAAGGACAGAGTTATGCTGGTTTACTGCCATCATATTCTGAGTCTCATGTTACATTTCACCATTTGTTATTTGGTTATTTTACAAAAGAGTTAAGTGGAAAACACAATGTGGATAGGAATTATTTAATTGCAAGGAAATTGTTTTTTTTTTAATTCAGGAATCTTCTAACCAGCATTTAAACTCTTTTGACTCTGTGCTGAGATTTCAGTGATAAGGAAACCACCAGTCCTCATGTGGTCTGTGTCTTTAGTGATTATATTATAGAGACATGTATGTGGATGCATTTGAGAACTGGTTTCTTCACTGACCCTGAATCACTGGAGTGGCATGGAGGGAAACCTTGAAAAGGCTTGGAAAATGGAAGAGATCACTGTCCAAACAGATGCATTTGCCAAAGGCCGGTCCCTTCTAATTACACCCTAAAAATGAACTTAGGTAGTATCAGTAACTAGACCAAAGAAGAGACAGGCAAGTGCTACTATAGCAGCCCATATTAAAAACCACGGACTAGATTAGTGGTTCTCAAATGTTAGCATGCATCAGAATCTCCTACAGGCTTTGATAAACAGATTACTGGGTCCCAGCCAGAATTCTGGATTCAGGAGTCCTGTGGTGGGGTCTGAGAATTTGTGTTTCTATGATGCACCGAGGTAATACTGATGCTGCTGAACCAAGAACTGAGTGCACTTCAAGAATCACTGGCTGCTCTAGACCATCTCTGGTCTTCTGGAGCACCAGAATTACTGGACAATTTGATCTTGATGGGAAATAGCTCTGGAGACAAGAAGAGCCAGAGACTACTTTCCTCCATTAGCACTTTAAACCACCCCTCCTTTAAAGAAGCTACAAGTGGTCCCAGGAAGTATTTCCAATAGGCTGATTGTAGGTACAGTCCGAGGGCATTTATAGCCCACACATAGGAAATAAGCCTCACAAAGGCTGATATTTGTGGAGCCATTTTTAAAATGGAGCCAGTCAGCCACTACGGAGAAAGTGCATTGTCAGTCTCCTTTGAATTAGGTCAAAGACTTTTGAACTGAGCCCAAAGCAATTATTTTAAGAAACCATCAAGCAAACAATAGTTTGAGAAGTTATCAGGATCACAAGAACTGATGATTATGAATTTTTTGCTGGAGAAGAGAATTAGTTACCAATTATATGCCCTCTACTGACCAGAAGTCCTGTAATGTCTCTGACATAATCAAATATGTGAATCCTGGGTAAGTCTTCTCTCTTGCCTTAGTCTCAGTTTCTCCAAACAGAAATGACATGGATGGTGGTGTACTTTGAAGTCCCTTCTAGTTCTGAGTCTTCAGGTGACAGCCATCAAAATCAAGGGTATTGAATGGACATTAGCCTAGATCACATGGCAATGAGGAAGAGGAGGGGGCTTCAGAGCTAAGTATGTTCCAGGTAATCGAATGCAAATACTGGAGTTTGAGAACAACCGATGGAGGATTATTTTAGAGCTACCAATTATTTCAGAACATTTCTTTACTCAAACATCACTCAGTAATGTTAAATAAAAAAAAAAGGACAACTGGCATGAGCTTCTTGTCCATGAAATCAGCTTTCGGGGTGAACTAGCCTACTGTGTAAAGCAAATTCTCATACTATAACCTTTAGTTTTATTTGACTACTGTGTTTTGTCTATTAGTTTATAAGCTCCTTGAAAGCAGGAACTGGTCATATAATAGAATCTTGGTGTTACGTGGCTTAAACAACAGCACTTTCAGTGTTCTTACTTTTTCTCAAAAGTTATGCTCCTGGGAAGCTGCATGTCAATGGAATTTCCATCAATCAAGCCCAACATTAAATTCTATACAAGGGAGCCCTGTGGTGAGTGCTTTTGAAGAGTGACTACATTTTCTGGTAATGCTCATAATTACACTTTAATTCAACTGTTTGGTAAATTTCAATTTTAACATAGCAATCTCCATTTAAAATAGAGGTGTTTTATGTTTCTTTAATTTGAACCCTTAACGAGGGGTCCTGGGGCATGGTATAATAAATTCTGTTCTAGTTCATGCTCCTTTAGAATACTTTTCTGCAAAAGGAGGGGTGTTCTGTTGGCTTAAACTTTAGTGCATATCTGTGTGCTGAGTCACACTCCAAACGGCGATGGCACGTGTGTGGCTATCAGACTGCATGTGATGAAAGCAGCGCCATCAGTGTGAGTTGGAGGCCGAGGCTGTGTGTCCTCGAATGAGTCCCTTTCATTTTCTGGGCTTCAGTTTGTTTATCTGGGTGATGAGAATCAGTGGTTTCAAAAGTCCTTGTCAGCTCTGGTACTGTAGGATTTTAGGCTCTTTGAAGAGTATGGTCATCTGAGGTTGTCAAGGTTTAGAGTTCCCCGATCAGTGCTTTGGTCTAGCTTGACGCAACCTGGGGGGACAGCGTGTGGGAGACCCAGCTCCCATGTGGTCGTGCAGCTGTCATGCAGGAAAGTGCCTCCCTGCACCACATTTGCCACAGCACAGGCTGCATCAGCTCAGTTTAGGTCTCCACTGTGTCCGGGCTACAAGGCCCACCCTGGCCCTGGTGGCAGCAGGACCTTTAAACCAAAGGGCAGCCAAGTACATGTCCTGTGATTAACATCAAAATGTGGCCCCATGTCAAAAGCACTTACCTTCTGGGTCTAGAGGATAACTGCTTGGCTCAGGTGTGGCATGTCATACACAAATATCACTAGATTCAGTGAGCAGGGCAGGGTTAAGGCAGAATGAGGGAAGCTTGAAGACTTGCAAAGCAAGGGACATCTGAGTAGATGGATATGGCCGCAAACATGATTACCAAACAGTCTACATGAAGCTGGCTCCTCCCTATAGCGCTGGGTTAAAGCTTCAGAGTGCTGGCTCCTAAGCATGGCTGCTTAGCAGAGTGCAACCAGATTCCTGAGTCCCTCCCAGTCCCACTTCGTGAGGCCTGAGACTCTGGAATGTCAGTCAACTACCCCGCACAGCACCAGGCAGCATTACAGTATTTAAGGAACATTGGTCAGAGTGCTCTGGATGGCTGCTTGTCGTCACCATAGTGACCAGGGGTAAATAATATCGAAGGAAGGTACAAGGCTTGTACAAGGTACAAGCTTGCTATTTGGGGCTTTCTTTCATGGTGGTCAAGTGAACATGGCCCCGGGGAAAATCTGGGATACTCTAGTGTTAGGGGCTGCCTACCCACCTCCCTTAGCAGAAACTAGCAGCTGTAACTTGTAGTAAGAAGGACATTTGAGATGGGCTAACGCTTGCCCCATAGAAGGCTAATCAATCACTGTAGAGACCCCAAGTGCCGATCAGGTTCTAGACAGATCCCCGAGCTTGGGCACCAACAACACACGTCCCTTAAGTGGCCACTGCTTCAGGAGCATGCTGACACTCATGCCTGGGCTGGAGAGTTAACACTACGAGGCATGCGAAGCATGAAGAAGCATGAAGAGGAATGACAAGCGACAATGCCTGCACCGGGAAAGGATCATCCAGGCCATGGGATGATGCAGCTAAGTCTCCTCCCCTTGGTACCCCTTTTTATAGCTTTGCTCCCCTGAAATTTGGGGCGAGTGTGAATTAGGTATGAGCCCTCACCTCTTCTGGTAGAATTCACAATCAATCTTAGAGAAAAATTACCTCTGGTCTTTTCTCTTGAAAGAACCAGTCAAGAGCCCTCGTGGGCAATGACAGGCCAAAGAAATGAGCCTGGTAGTTGAGGGCAATTAACTCAGGAGCCAAGTTCTCAGAGGCAATCAAGGAGACCCAGTCCTCCAGCTTGTCCTCCGTGGCTGCTCTGCACCCCGGACCAGTTCTCACCTGGCGCCAACAAGTGTGGTCAGCCAGGCAGGTCAGCCACTGTGTGACCTCTATCCTACTCCCTTGCACCCTCAGTTTCCACTCTTCTCTCTCCCCTCAATGAGCCTGCGGTGATCCTTCTTTTCTGTCACTTATGAGATGCTCGGCCTAGAGCATCTGCAAACCAGCATCTGGTAGTCCCTGGGGAACTGGAGCACCGTCAAGAAGAAACTCCAGTGATGACCTTGAAAGCTGTTTTCTTCCTGAGCACTCCATGCAAATGTGCTGTGACATCTTTATCAGCTACCTTCAAAATTAGAAAGCGAGGAACAGAAATAAATGAACACGCAGTGAGTGTAACTGAAACTCTGCCAGCTAATTTTAAGATGAAGCTTTTTGTAAGAAAATGCGAAAAGCAAATGGACTCATCCAAAGATCAGAGAGCGGCTAGTAAATTATATATCAAGCAATTTATTACCCAGTCTGTAAGGCAATGATCTATTTTTATGCCGAGTGTTAAAACCAAGCGTTATTTGCATTAAAGACAACTCCAACCTGTGGTCAGAAACTCACTTTGCAGGAAACCATCTTTGCTATGTTCCCTGAGATACCAGTTAGGGAAAATGCTTTGTTGCACAGAAAAATTTAACTCAGGAAGAAATAAAAAACCTGAATACATTGATAATTTTTAACAATCCACCATTCAAAAATGAGTGAATTTCCAGTTTAAACTCCAATAGGTTTTACGTAAACTTTGAGAAGGTGAATGTAAAATTTAGGAGGAAATGATAAAAAAATATGTTGACAAATAAGAATAAAGGGTGTAATTATGCTCTAGCAGGTATTAAGATTTGTTTCACAACTAAAACAAAACAATGCATATTTGCCCAGGATGAATCAAAAGCGCACAGGAATAGAGCAGAGCTGAAACAGGAGCACTGATGAGGAAAACATGCCTCATGCAACACGCTCCAGGGTCACAGGTTGTTAAAACTGTGTGTGTGTGTGCTGAATTACACACAAGTGCAGAAAGCAAAACACTAAGTTATATTTAAAAAAATAAATAGGAAAATATCTATCATGTCGATAGATTTTCTTCAACAGAATGCAAAAACCACAAGCCAAATATAATCATATTAAAATGTTAAACTGCACAGAAGACACCATAAATACCTGATGACAAGCCACAGATACTGTGAGAAGAAATATGTAGTGTAGTAAATTCAGATTTAGTAGTTCAATGCATTTCAAAAACTCCTACCATCAATAAGAAAAAGATCAATAATAACAATAAATAAATAAGCAAAGGATAGGAATATTTTCTTCCCCAGGGAACACAAATTTGGGCAATAATCCTTAACAGGATCCTCAGCTTTGGAAACTAGGGAAATGTAGGTCAAAGCAACAAGATGCCACATTATACATACTGGTTGGTAAAACTTAAAATCCGACATTAACAAGTGTTGGTGAAGATACACAGAAGCAAACTCTTCCATGCGCCAGAGGGGGTGTGAACTAATGCAACCAGGCTGGAGAGAACTGTCCACATTAACTAAGATGACGTGTGTAAACCCTGTAACCTAGCAGCTCCATCCTAAGTAAATACCCTAGACAAATTGGCACACAGAGACTCAGACGCATACAGAGATGTACACGGGAACGCTGTCCACCCACCAGTGAGTGAATAAAAACTGTATATTGTCATGCATGGAATGCCATCTAGTCGTTAAAATGAATAATCCAGATGTAGTACATCAACACGAATTCTTGAAAACATCGTGTTCCCTTTAAAAAGCAAGTTACAGAAGATTATTAGAATATGATACCATTTATATAAAATCCAATTTATAGAACATTTACGGACACACACACACATCTAACACACATACACAAGAATGGCCTGGACATCAGCTTCAGCTCAGTGCTTATCTGCGGGGATCAACGAAGAACCAGAAGTTCTCCGCGAGGGGACTTCAACGCTATCTGATGTCCTACTTCTTGAACAAAACCAATGAAAAAAAATCTAAAGCAGATATTCAGTCTTTATATTTGCTAACTAGGGAGGGGTAACACAATCGTTACTATTTTTGCTTTCATCTATGTTTACCATATTTGCACACTTTCAAAGATTCTGGGTACCCACATGCCAATGAGTGGTTGTTCTGAATGTATCACGTTATCCTAAAGCAAGAGCTTAAGAAGAAGGCATCATTGTTATTCTAACTTTGAAAATGAGAAGATTCAGACTAAAGAGAGTAAACAATGATACAATATAAAGGGACAAAGCCACCTATGACCCCAAGTCTAGTTCCAAAGCCTAGGTCTGCAACTCTGAGGGTGGCCGTTGACAGCTTTCTGACTGCACAGCAGACAGCAGGCCTCGGAGCTCCTGCTGCTAGCCAGGCTGTGGCCACCTTGCATGCCCGGTGAGCTGGGGAGGACGCCCACAGTCTGCACTGGAGCAGCGCCCTGAACGGCTCAAGCTCAACAATGTGGTAGCAACCACCTTTCTGCAGACGCTGCACAGACTCCCCGCAGGGCAGGCTGATGAGGGTGAGCCAAGTCCATCGTATTGGTACCTTTGACACAATCTAGCTCTACCGACATTTAATTCCTCTCTTCCCTAGCATTCCAACAAGAACCCCTCACGACCGGTGATTCCCAGGCCCCCAGAATGGGTCTCCTCTTACTTCCCACCACTGGTGACTTTTTGAAAAGGAGCTTAAGGGCTGATATTTTAGGAATCAGACAGCTCTGTTCTCCAGGTCCTAACCTTCTCCCCGCTCCCATGGACACATGCCTGCTTTCCCTGAAGGCCCAGAGCTGAGCCAGTGTGCTCCAAGGTTCTGACTTGTATCATTTATAACCTATTTCACTTCTAAGATTCAGGTGACTAAAACCAGAAAGCAATAGGAAGGAAGAGGCCTGCTGACTTTATTGCACAGTTAGTCACAAAGTGACCCCAATTGACTGGGCCCAGTGGTGGGCAGGAATTTAAGAGACACTTCTCCTGGAGCCTCTGCACAGTGGTTCCATAAGTTCTGGTCCCTGTGGCTGCCACCCCGTCAACATCCTGCTTTTTCAGGGCTTCTGCATCATCAATCTGTCCTTGCAGATGGGGGATTACTGGCAGCTCTCACAATTTATAAACACAACTTATGCATGCAGAGCACTGAAAAATGGGTGCGGCAAAGAAGACCCATTACTAGAGAGGAAAGGAGTTCTGAAAGGGCAGGCGGGGAGCAGGAAGACCAGTGCCCCTTCTTCACTGGGGACCATCTCTGGATCCATCACAAAACAGCTTTGGGGACAGGTGGGACTCACCAACCTAAATGTCCAAGGGCTTACAAATGGGATCACCTGAAAATGTTTTTGCCATTGGGGATACATTTTCATCAAGCAGATGCACAGGGCCAAAGAATAAAAGTCAAGATGCTTTGAAAATGTACGCACCATGTAGCTGTCACTCCAACCAGAGATACCTTTTATGTAATGGTTCAGAAGCATTCCACACAGAGTGCAGACGTCAGGAATGCCGGCTGTGGAGACACCTTTCCTGGCCTTTCCCAACATGGCCTTTCTCAGTGGCCCTGGTACCTGAGGAGATGACAGGTACGGCACGAAAGTGGCATCAAGAAATCTGAATGGAGAAAACGTACCTAGTGCAGTGAAGCATTATGGACTGTAGAACCGAGTCACCAGCTAAGCGATTCGGTCTTGAAAGACCCTGGTGTCAATGAACAAGAATCCGCACTAGGACAGTCAGTGGGGTGCCGCGGCGGTGGGGTCCAAGGATGGGTTCGTGACCCTCAGCTGCTGCCCCTCTCTAACTGCCTCGGAGTAAATCACAGCACAGCTTGGCACTTCAGTGTTCAGACTGGTGAGACGATGTGTGGACCGAATGCTTTTCCATGTCTTCTGTGTCGATGATCTAGACAGAGCAGAGTCATCCTGGGTTGACTCCAAATTCTCCCTGTTTATTTCACACAGGCTCCCCTGCAGTTGGCCGGTAAGTTTTGCAAACTAGGCCTCTTGACCACAAGGACACAAGAAGACAGGAGCAAAGGCACAACTGACGCCAGGATGCTGTACCCTTACAAGAGCCTCAACACCTTTCCCATCAGAACGGCTGCATGTTCCTCCATACATCACGTATGCATGAAATGCACCAGAGGCTTGTTGAGCTACGTCACCTAAAGTGAATTACAGGAAAGAAACGCTGCTTATATTTTCTATATCCCGGTGTCTGGGGATGACTTTATAGTCCTGCTATCTTTCTCAAAGGCATTTGAGATAGCAGGACTGGAGAACATTTAAGAAGATAAAAAGGGACCTGGCAAGAAGAAAATCCAGTCTGTGTACCCTTCTTTAAGAGCCTGAGTCTTTGTAAGAAAATGATTTCTGATCTTGCACATCAGAATTCACACTGACCTTCAAGGCCCAGTTCAAATGTTCCCGGCCCCGAGAAGCAATTTCCTAGCTGAGATGGTTAGTCCTCCTACAATTTCACGGGCTGGTTTAGTACTCTGTACATGGTAAGTAAGAAATCCTTTCTTTAAAATGAAGAAACAAATGAATGACTGTTAGTCAGGTTGAGGGTAAATTGAATCATGTCTCTTAACAAGGGAACATACTTCCTACAATATTCAAAAGTAGAAATTTATCTAAAATAAGCTCTTAAATATTCCTGAATCTTCACTGCTGACTTAGCCCACAAGTAGCAATTATTCTCTTTGACGAAAATGATTTGTCAATTTACAAAATAACTAGACAGGTTGGAAGACTCTCTGAAATAAACGATAATTTAGTAGCAGCTAACTTCTGGGGAGGGGACATGAGAGGTCAGGGAGGTGAGACAACTTTTATTTCCTACCTTCAAGTATTCTTGTGTCCTGTTCAAAGTCTTCCTGTATATGGTTTGTTACTTAATGCTTAACTGAAACTAAAGTTGACCAAGTTTTAACATAGATGCACTCATGCAATTACATGTGTGTTAGAATACAAGTAATGCATTATTACCCATTTGATTGTTGACAAAGCTGAATCTCAAAGAGATTAAATGACTTGCCCAAGAGTTAGTCAAAGAATCAGAAAAGAATGCACTTAAGTAACAAAGCACAGGGAAAAGGGAACTTTGTATTCCATTCATGCCCTAATCTTTCCTAGGAGGACCTCACATTAGCCATCATAATTATTAAGCTCACACACTGTGCCAACACTGCGGTACCGTTACAAGAGCCTCCGGACCTTTCCCATCAGATCAGCTGCATGTTCTCCGCACATCACACATGCATGAAGTGCACAAGAGGCCTGTTGATTCACATCACCTAAAATGAATTGTAAGAAGGAAAAGTTGCTTATATTATTTCTTTGCACCTGTAAAATTTGGAAGTCATCAACCAAATGTTACGATGCTACCTTCCCCTACATACACATTTTTCCCAGAGCCCTCAGGGTACACACCAAGATAAGTCTTTTCTTTGGCCAGAATTACTATCTTTAATTGGTGTCTTTGAATTTAACTAGCACAATGATTCATTCTGTCAACATTACCAGGTGGAAACAGAACCAGTGTCTTACTGGATTTGTCTTAGAGTAACATGAGAAGTAAAAACATTTGTTTTGCAGGCTAAATGCCCACTGGCAGATGAGTGGGCCAAGAAGATATGGTCTACATACACAATGTAATACTGCTGAGCTATTTAAAAAGATGAAGTACTGATTTTTGCAACAACAGGTATGGACCTAAAGGGTATAATGCTTACTGAGATCAATCAGAAGGAGAGAGATTTCACTCCTATGTGGTAAATAGAGAAACCAAACAAACAAATCAACCAAATCGAACCAAATCAGATTTTAGTATATGGAATCAAAGTAGTGTTTACCAGAAGGGATGAGGAAGAAGTGGGCTAACTGGGTAAAGGGGTCAGTTACACGGTATATGACAGAACTGGACTCTGGGTGGTGAACTTAATGGATTATATACAGATGCTGATTTACAATGATCCATCCCTTAAACCTAGATAATGTTGCAATGCAATTTTCCTTCAGTAACATTTTTAAAAATTATTTTTAATGCCTGGTTCCTACACATCTCTCTTTAAGCAAGAGGGCTCATATTCCCTGGACGTGCCCGGTGTTCCATTCCTCGATAAGCAGAAAATTCAGAGAAGCAATGAGATTTGAGTCCAAGAGTCAGCTCTGACAGCTATCTGGAAAGAGAGAGTCCACTCAGACAGAACTGCAGCAGCCTCCTGTCTGGGTCTCCCGATTTCATGAGCGGAGAAGAAGTAAACCTCTCCAGCAAGAGGGGTCTTTCATTCCTATGACAAACCTCCCAAACAGCAGAGACTTTATCATTGCCTCTCAGCTGCAGCCAGCAGGAAAGGCTGTCGTGTCATCATAAAATCCCAGGGCTCAAGGGGACCTTAAAGCTTACGGAGGTCAATAACTTTCCATCACTTGAAATCCCTCCAGGCTCCTCCAGTGTGTGTTTGAAGTGCCCAGTGACTAAGGCACGACTTGCTTCAAAATAAGTGACTTTAGCTTAGCAGTCTCAGTCCCTCAATGGAGGGTACCATATGGGTTCAATCTTCTCTTCCCTCTATTTTTTATGCAACTACTCATCCTTCATGGCCTCTCTGAAGTCCTGTTTCTTTCTCAGAGTCCTCCTTCTTCTGAACAGCACAGCCTGGCATGTTAGAGAGATCTTCCAGTGCCTTATTAGGTCTGTATTATCTCCTGATAGTAAGTGTCTTAAGGTTGAAGACCATATCTTTTCCCTTCATTTGCCCTCATGTCACCTAATCCATAGACGAATGACCTGCCGCTGTCCACCCAATACTTGCTGAATGTGCAGAAAAAGCTTTGGCTACTACATTTCAGGGTGCACATACTATATGCCAGCTCCTCAAGGCTGGGACTGATCTCAGCCACCAGAATGAGCTGCATTGGGTCACAAGTGGCCACCAATATGTCTCCAAGAAATGAACTATGCTGCCCTTGTTTTTCCCAGGAGCTTGCGTCTCTGCTTTCGGTGAACACACATCATTTGTTCCATGGGTGTCTGTGACGTTTTCCATCAGTATAGGTGACTGAATAACAGGCATGTGTGTGTGTGCAGGTGTCTGAGAGTGTGTCTGGCGTGTGCGTACATGAATGAGAGCGGGAAGGAGTGTGCGGTGTCTGTGAATGAGCATCAGCACTGCTGAGTGTGTGTGGGAGTGAGCGTGAGTGTGCTGTGGATATGGCACGTGGGTCTGGTGTGTGTCTGTGAAAGTATGTAGGTAGGTGAGCACACATAAACGTGCGAGAGCATGAACACGCCTGTACAAGTGTGCCTACATGTCCCAGGACACAAGTAATCACCTTGCCTTTTGTTCTGATTGACATTTTCTGCTTCCTCCATTTCTTGAACCTATCTGGATCAATAAGAGAGCTCTCCAAATACTTCTGAGTGCAAACACCAGTAAAGACTTTTTGATGTATGTGCTTATTTTCTTATAAATTATAAACATGTGCTATAGCAATCCATGTACTAAATATAAGTAAAATCACTTTGTTTCTTAGGTAAGAAAATGAATATGAACGGAAGGTCTGTCATCCGGTTCCCACAGCCTAGCAGCCCGCCTTGTCTAGCCCCGCTGTGTGCAATTCCAAGTGGAGGCCACTCCTCTGAACCACACACCTAATCTGGTTTCTCACCCCACTCCTACACATACACACAAACATGTGCACACACGCATCCTGCTTCGATTACCTGAAGTAAATGTCAGGCGACAAGCTGGAAAAGGGGCCTGTGTTTTCTGCACACGAAAACAACCTCCGACTTGCACTGCAGATGCCAATTTCTAGGAACCAACAAGTGAGGGAGAAAAAGAAACCAGGAACACACAGAGATGCCTCCTAAAACATGAAGTCAACTAAGCATGGAGACAGTCTGAGGTGATATGGGAAACGTCACATGTTTTCTGCTAGGACAATCCAGCATCCACGGCCAGCCCATGTGGGGGAGGGGCCGAGTTACACCCGCCTCTCCAAAAAGACAGCAGATTTCCGCCACAACGGACAGAGGCACGATCTCAAAGGGCACCAGTAAACTGCTGCTGGAATTGCTTCAGTAAAACACTTTTTTAAAAATGCACTGCATTTTCTCTTAATGACATGGCATTGAAAATGTATCTTTGAAAGTCTCAGTGATCCAGTGAAAGAGCGCGCCTGGCTTCCACTCTGCAGGACAGCACGGCAGAAAGCACTGAAAGGGCATCAGCAGGGGTAGCTCCAAGGCCCTGCCACCCGACAACAGGAAGGCACACGTATGAGGGAAGGAAGGCGACCCCCAGGCAGCTGGTGTCACTGGGGGTACAAGTGCGTCTCGTGTTTGTCACTACCGGGGTGCTATCATGATAAACTTTCAAGAAGTGTATTAATAACATTTCACGCTTTTCTCTAGTGTCTCTTTTCCAAAACACCCCACCTGCATCATTTCACTGCAGACTTGCAGCAAGGCCACGAGTGAGGCGCACAAGAGTACACACTGCAGAGGTCTGGTTTGGGTTTTTGACATTTTCAAGAAGAAGCAGTTCGGAGCCCAGCACCTTCTCCACCCTGGCAGGGTGCTCTGGGCTGGGTTTCACTGGGATGGCCCCTGGGGTTGGATGAGGTCAGCGCCAGCGGGGATTAGCCTGCTGCTGGGAATTCCTGAGTGCTGACTCAGCCGCCGAACTCCAGGGGGCAGCAGTGAGCTCCAAGCGTTAGAGTGAGTGAGGCAGAGGGGCCCCTGAGCCCCACTGGTCAGAGCCCAGCCTCTGCCCTCAGGGGATTATAATCCAATTAACTCATGGAGGGCTGACTTTTTGAGATGAGTGAGTGAGTAAGAAAACCAACACAATGTTAAGTGCATGTTTTCTCAGTTGAAGCAAAACTGTACCTTTGTTCCTTGGGTTCTGAAAGTTACAGACTAAAATGCAATGGGTTTATGATCAAATAATCAGAAAAAAGGCAACATTTAGGCAAGAGAGAAAAAGGTCTACCAGTTAAGAAAGAATACAAATTGAAGGCCAGAAAACTTGGGCCAACTCAATAAATACTGCTGCAAGAATTGGCGCGGGGGGCGGAGGGGGAGGGTGTTGCTAAAACGTTGAAAGGGCTCCAAAAGATTCCTCATGAAAGATGGAAAGTTTGGAGGCATTTGTAGAGCAGGCAGGGAGACTATAGTCTTACGCACCCAGGAGAGTCTTCGATTTCTGCATGTTTCCCAGAGCAGTTATGAATGGCGCCGGCTTCCCTCTCAATTGTTTCCTTTCTTAGGGGGTACACCACATGGTCACTCAAGTTCGCAAAACCCACAGGATGCACTGAATTTCCAGATAGCAGCCTCCTTCAGCCAAGCCATCTACACTGGCTTCTCCATTTGCACATCTTCTCCTAGAGGCTAAAGATCAGCGCCCAGCCCTGCCTTGGGGCAGGAGCACCCCTGCGTCCCTCTGAGCAGAAGGTACAGGGTGAGGTTACGGCTTTCTGTTCTGGGGATCACACTGGCTCCTGAGGATGCCCAAGGAACAGGAGGAGGAGAGAGAGGTGGGGCAGGCCAGGGGGCAATGGACTGCTGAGATGTGGGGGTTGGGGCCATGTGAGTGACCTCAGAGGTCAGTAAGGAGGAGATGGCTTCCACCAAAGGGAAACCAGGGAGCAGGCCGGTGGGCCAGGGGCCACTGAGACCTGGGCCCTGTTCTGGGACGCCCGTGGTTATTTGCTAAGCTTCGGATCGATCTCTCAGAGAAGGTACGAGAATGTCTGTCTTCCAGAGTTGGTGTGACATTTAGGATGTAATCATTATCAAACCCCAGGTACACAACAGGCAAACAATAATAGTAGCTGATACTGGAATGATGGCGTGAATGATGGCGTGTGCATGTGCGTGTGTGCATGTGTGTGCGTGTGTGCATATGTGTGCGTGTGTGCACGTGTGCATATGTGTGTGCACGTGTGTGCATATGTGTGCGTGTGTGCACGTGTGCATGTGTGTGCGCATGTGTAGGCAAACAATAATAGTAGCTGATACTGGAATGATGGCTGTGCGTGTGTGCGCATGTGTGCATAGGTGTGTGCGTGTGCATGTGTGCATGTGTGTGCGCGTGTGTACATGTGTGTGCGTGTGCGTGCGTGTGCATGTGTGTGTGCGTGCACGCGCGTGCGCAGAATTTTCCTAAAACCAAACCGCCTAGAATGTGGGACTCATTAGGTTTCGTGCCCGCTCTGCAGCATACCGGCCTGGGGTGGAGAGACAGGGGCGTCACAGGGACAGTCTTCGGGTGGCCTTGGTCGTGGGTCAAGGGGAACAGCTCTGGCTGGGGCACCAACAGCATCCGCTACAGCCCGCCCAAGCAAGGGGCATTGTCACTGAAGCGCAGTTATACACGAAGGACTTTTTAAAAAATGGAATAGACAGAAGGTTTAGCTAGACAGAGAAAATCAAATAAAAACCACAAGATATCACCTCAGCCAGTGAGAATGGCCTATGTCAGAATGAGTGGAAACAGCAGGCGTTGGAGGGGTATGGAGAGAAAGGACCCTATGCTGTTGGTGGGAATGTAAATTGGTGCCACCTCTTTGGAAAACAGTATGGAGATTCCTCAAAAAAACAAAGACAGAGCTACCATTTGATCCACCAATCCCTCCTACACCTCTGTTTAGGAAAAATATCTGCACTCGATGTTCATAGCAGCACAGTTCACAAGAACCAAGACATGGAAACAACCTAAATGCCCATCAACAGATGACTGGAGAAAAGCTGTGGCATATATATATGCATATATGTGTGTGTGTGTGTATACATACATACATATATATATGCAGCGAATAAGAAAGATGAAACCGTGCTCTTTGCAACAATCTGGATGGAACTGGAGGGGATCATGTTAAGCAAAATAAGTCAGAAGCAAAAAAAAATGCAGGATGGCCTCACTCGTGTGAACAAAACAAGGGAACAGACAAAGCCCAGCAAAATTCACAGGGCACAAGAAGTGGCTCCGGGGGCTGGAACAGGGGGCAAAGGAAGAGGGGAAAGGGCCGTGGTGAAGGCACTGGAGGAGGGTGTGGTGTGCCGTGAAGCACAGGCTGAGGTCCATTTCAGCAGTGTAAAATGAATGTGGCATTGTGAAAGACAAAAAAACTCCAATGGACTATATGAGAACAACTATTTCCTCAGGTTATCAAGTGTTGGAAATTTCCCGATTTTGTTGTCATTGTTGCTAATAAGAGAGGTTAAAAATGTCTCACTTCAATTTGTGTATCTCTGATCATCGGTGATATAACCTTAAAATTCTTTTTCAAACACTTAAAATTGACTGATCTACATAATGTATTTCTGTTGCTAAAATACAATAATCAAAAATAAATAAACTGTAGACAGGAAGTCGGATCTTTTCACCTCAACCAAAGGGGATCACCTTGCTCGTCCCCTGGAGAGAGCGTCTCCTTTCCTATGACCACTGCCCAAGGAACCCGTAAAAGAAGGCTCAGGCATCCAGACTTCAAAACACAAGCCTGGAAGCCTGTTCCGCACCAGGCTCTGATCCAGGCTGGCAAGTCACTCGCGCAGCCCTAGCAAATGCCTGCTACTTGACTGTATCAGGGAATAAGAGGACAGGTGAGGCTGTAGCTTTTGTCCTGCTCTCTTTCTATAGGAACACACCCCTGTAAGAGGCTGTGGGTTGGAGGAAGTCTTTCAGAACCTGGAGGGATATTCCCTGTAACTACAGAAAATCCACGCCCCACCCAAAACCACACCTCCCCACTGAAATGAATGAGGATTCTTACATGTTAAATGGTAACATAAACAAAGATTACGAATAATGCCTGCTTTTAAGGAGTGGGTGCAGGGGCTGCAGGTGGCCTGTGTGCCTTCTCCAGCCCTGGTGCGTGGCGGGGGAAACCCAGCTGCAGTTTCAAGCCATGACCACACAGGGGCGCTCGAGTCAATGCCTTGCATCTGGGCCTCCCGCTGGCTTCCTCCCTAAAGCAGAACCTACCGTGGAGGAGGATGAGGAGGAGGAGGAAGAGGAGTGGAGAGGCGCTACTAGATAATTCAGTGCTGGGCCCGCTGCCGAGGCAATGAGTGACTCAGCCTCTCAGCCTGTGTTTCAAGACTGTGGGTGTGGGCCCCAAAGGGTTCCCTCACTTTCTAAGCGCTCTCCCAACCGGTGTGGGCCAGGGCACTGGTTCCTGTCATCACCATGGAGGGGGCTGCCAGAGGGGCCGGGGAATTGGATTCATAAAAGCAATTTCCAGATAAAATAACCTCCTAACCTGCTGCCAGGCAGCAAATGAATATCGACCAAGGAGGGCCTTGGAGGACAGCAGGCGGGGTTACAGAGTTATGACTTCTTCAGTGTGTCACCAGGGCGTCCTTGGCATGAAAGGCACGCTGGCCCTCCTGGCCTGCCAGAATGGCTCTGAGGGTGAAGAATCCAGCCTGAGCTGCCAGGCAGCAGGCTGGCTCCCACACAGTGCAGAGCTGAGCTTCGGGAACACAGCAGCTCCCAGCCCACCAGTTACCACTTCCTCAGCACCACAAATGGGAGCCCCTGGGCCAGACCCAGGCCCAGGCACCACCCCACACAGGCTAAGCTGCTCACCAGGGCCCCAGGGCACAGGTGGGTCTGTCTTACAGACCCCTGCGGATCCCAGCAGCACTGATCCGCAGGCGAGTTAGAAGAAGGGCTCTCAATCGCCAAACCCCTATCACAGAAGGATTCAACTAAGCTACCACTGTATTTGAAATTTGGGGAAAAGAAAAATACTGATTTTGATTTTGATTTTAAATGGGAAGTCGAATGCAAATTTTGAGGTATTCATATTGCTTTTATATATATATATATATATATACATATATATGTATATATACATATATATATAAGACAGTTCTTCAAAGAAGGTCCTGGCTAAAAACAGAGAATCATACAAAAATAAGACATGTATTCTTTCATTCTCTCTTGAAAACAAATATGTACACCCACAGGCCAGTAACATAAAGCTGAGGAGTTTTTTTAAAAATAGGGCCCCTAATTTGCATTCTGCACTGTCTCCCAGACATAATGCTTAATCAATGACTGACAATTTCGTATCTTTAGAGTGAAGCAAAATTTTAAAGATACTTATTAGGAGGTAATCTAACTTATGATCTTTGTTTGAGATTTATGACTCCCCCACCCAGGATTTTACTGCTTTCTTTCTCACATATAATTCAGCAGTAATTTGATTACCAGCTCGTCTTTATTCTTTCCAATCCTTTCAACTTCGTTTTCAGAGAACCCTTCTTTTTCCACATCCATATTTCATTAGTTTAAATAAGATGGAATCAAAGTTGAGTAATTAAGAGTCAGAACAACAAAAACAAACACGAGTGAATTTTAATACACACACAACTACAATGGTGGGGACAGAAGTGCCCAGTGCTCTGGAGAGCAGACTACTATGAGCTATCTCAGAGCTTTCCAGAGCACGAGCACCCTGGGGTGTCAGAGGAAATGGAAATGAGTTCATTGAGAGAGTCCCTAAAGTAGAGATGGATTGAGAATACCTCCTAAACTTTGGTGGAAATTGTCTGAAAAGTTACAGACTCAGCATTTATAATATGACCAAATTCATGAACTATAACTTACATGTAACTGTTCAGAGAAACAAACATAAGTCGTGCCCTGGTGGCCTAGTGGGTAAGTCCTCCACCTCTGACTGATGCAGTTCACATACAAGGACCTGGATTCACAGGACGAACATCCAAGATGAATAACTAAAGCTTCTTCCTCCTCTCTCTTTCTGCCTGCCTACCTTCATTCCTATCTGTACCTTTACTTTAAAAAAAATTAAATAAATATATATGAAATTTTTATTGGTGAGGAAAAAAATTGATACAGGAGCCAAAAGCACTGGCACTCATGTGTGCCTCCATCAGTCACCTGGCCTATTCACCATGGTCCAGTTAAAATGGCTTTGCTACAGTGTTGTCCAAATCCTAAGTCTCTTCACTGCAAGTTTCCCTAGAGTTAAAAAGCGCTCCCCATTGAAAAGTCAGTTACATTAGGTGAAAAGTAAAACAATAACGTTTTGGAGAGAAAATATAGGTGAATATCCTCATGACTCTCAGGCAGGCACACTTTCTTAAACAGAACACCAAAGGTGCTCATCATAAGGAAAATAATGGATCAACTGGACTAAGAACTTCTATTTATCAAAATATATTCTAAGCAATAAAAAGGAAAGCCATAGGCTGTAAGAAGGCACTTGAAAACCATTTATTCTACAAAGATTCATCTGGAATATGTAAGTATCTCCTACAAACCAATAAGAAAAACAAGAAAATGGCCAAAAGACATGAGCAGAAACTTTGAAGAGAGGATATCCCAATAGCCAATAATCCTATAGAATGGGTTCAAGAAACACAAAATTATCAGACAAATGCAAATGAAATCAAAGGATGAATGGATTACACATACACACACACCACACACACACAACCACACACACAATGAACCTTTAAAAGGAAATTGTGAGGCAGGCTATCACATGCACGAACTCCAACTAGATTTGGAGAAATGAAATAAGCCAGCACGGAAGGCTAATGTACAATTCTCCTTCCATACAGTAGTGTAATTCAGAGACAGAAAGTATAAGGTGTGTGTCAGGAGTGAAGGGAGTAGGGAAATGGGGAGTCAGCATGTAACGGGTGTGAGTCTGGGTTTGGAAAAACAAAAGCGTTAATGGCCATGGAGGGCGGTGACAGTGGCACAGCAATGTGAATGTACTTAATGCCACTAACTGAAATACTTTAAATGAGTAAAACAGTAACACTGAATGAATGTATATATTACCACAATAAAAAAAAAGAGTGAAGAAAACAATGAAGCGCATCCACAAGAACAACTGCACAGAGAAGAGATGGTGGAAACCAAGTGTCGGTGGGGTGGTGGTGCCACGGGCGGGTGTCGCCCGCTGCCGGTGCAGGAAATCAGTGCAGCCACCACTGAACAAGGATGGCACCTGCTAAAGCTGAACTGCAAGCTCCTGACTCAGCCATCCTGCTCCCAGGCATGCATTCAACACCATTGTGTACATTGTTCCCCAACAGATTCAAACTAGGATATTTAGAGCTGCATGATTTTTAACCCCTAAAATGAAAACAGCTGCATGTTCACCGATAGTAGACTAGTTGGATGTATTCCTGTAGCGGATGATCCTACTTCAATTAAGGTTGGAATGGACATGCCCTGGTGACTTAACAGTGAAGCCCTCTGATGCAGTCCACATACATCCCAAGGACCTAGGGTGGTGACCTCGGAGCTGGGGGCTGGGCAACCAAGATGAGCAACTAAATAAAATAAAGTGCTTCTTCCTCCTCTCTCTTCCTGCCTGCCTGTCTGCGCTCTCCTTCATTCTTGCCTGCACCTTTCCTTTAAAGAGAAAGAAGAAAATTAACTACACCCAACAACATGGATGAATCTCATAAACATAATGTTGAATGAAAGAAACCAGATACAAAAGAGTATTTATCATAGGAATCCACTCATCTAAAGTTCAAAACCAAGTAAAACTATTTCATGCTGTTGAACGTCAAGATGGCAAGAAGAATTTCAGAAAGGGAGCCTGGAGGTGGCTTGGTAGTGCTGTTTCTTCAACTGGATGCTGAGCACATGGTGCATTCACCTTGCAAAAGTTCAGTGACTTATACAATGACCAGCTGTGTACCATTCTGTGTGTGCAGGTCACGTTAACAAAAAAGTTGACATAAAATGACAAAGTCAGTCACATGCAGTACTGCATGTAAAGTATTAAATTATGGAATATTTAGGACACAGGAGTATGGAGAAGTCAAGCTATAATGGAACATGGGAAAGTGAGATAAATGTGGCTTCAACTAGAGTGCAATTCACCATCAGGGCGTCATTTCGGAATGGGGAACATTTAGGTCACTGAGCTGATGGCACTAGAAGGTGCCGTCAGAGCATTCACCACCTATGTCATTCATCTTGCCATCTAATCATATGGTGGGCACCTTGTTTTGCTATTTCAGTGTCAGATGAGTGTGTGCCTGAACTAAAAGCTCCCTGAAGGCAGGGACTTGGTGATATTTCTCTGCCTCCGAAAGGGTCAGACATGCCAAAAGAAGCAAAACCAGTTGTTTAGTAACAATATACTATAACACTAGAATTGTATGCTAATGATGTAATAAATTAAGTGTGCTATCAACTAATGAAGGGACTTTGAAATAACAGAATGTCTATCCCAGGGCAAGTTTACAACAAAGAGCTTGGGCTTCGAAGCATGACAGATGGTGGACAAGTTATGTAAATGTCTCTGGCCTCTGCTCTAAAGCTTTACAGTGGGATAGTAGTGACCTCAGAGGTAGGAGTGAGGCTGAGATAAATCCTCTGATATATAGTGGAGGAAATGGGGCATTGGGAATACAAATATATATGACCTACAGCACACAGGTGAGTCTAGAGGTTTTCTTCTAGAGCTCGAGTACGCTTCTGACTCTAAGCAGGAAAGAAGTCAGGAAGAGACATCTGGATACTTGTCCAGATTTCCTCTCATGTTGTCTTCAAGCCAGCATCTTGGGGAACTGACATCATGCCTTCTGATCTATCACCTGCATCCCTTTTGCAGCCACACATTTGTTTTTATGAGTCAGATGCCTCTTATAATTCAAGGCTTGATTCAGCTCTATAACTCATGAATAACTTGATGTCCCAGTTAGAGCAGGGGTTGATTATTAAAAATAATACAAATTTCTGGTGTTCCCTGGTGGCCTAGTGGTTTAGTCTGCCGTGGCACAGACCACATACATCCCAAGGTCCCCAGTTCAAGACCCAGGGCTGGGGAGGAACAACCAAGAAGAACAACTAAATAAAAAATAAAAATAAAATGCTCCTTCCTCTTCTCTCTTCCTGCCTGCCTGCTCACCTTCATTCCTGCCTGCACCATTCCTTAAAAGAAGAAAACTATAAGCTTTTAAGTACAAAAATACAGTCAATGCCACAATTAATGGTTACAAGTCTCTTCCCCAGGACTCCTTCCCATCAAGTCTCTTTCATTTCCCTAATCCAACCCCACTGAGGGTCTCCTGCTCCTGAAGGAGGCAGGTGTTGGGACCTGAGAGCCCTGCTGTGATTCTCGAAGTTGACACTGTGGACCCACAGAAGGAAACCAGGACATGAGAACTAGTTCAATTGCAGCCATCCTCTGCCTGGGAGATGCTGGGTCCCTGACCTCTTATCCTTAGACCTCAGCTCTCCCATTTGATAAGTGAGCAACTGGGGGCTTTGCTTCCAACCATGAGGCAGTGGTGCTTTGTAGAGTAAGTGCGACCACCTTGTACTCCACAGTCATGCAAATCAGAAGACAGGCAGCAAGAGCCTTCCATGGAGCTAGCTAGCTGCCTGTGCATGGGAGGGCTGCCTTGACTCAGGATCAACAGATGTTCCCTTTCTCCCCAACAAGGGGCGGGGTAGTGTGTGGAGAGGGCTCCACACTTGGGGTCTGAAGACATGCTTTAGGTTTGTTCATAAGATTTGTTGAGCATCCAATCTGAGCCATCAGGCATTGTCCCAGATCTGCCACTTTCCCACCATGTCATCTTGATCAGATTTTCTAAGCACCCTAGCCTTCATTTCCTTATTTTCAAACTGATCAGTAGTATCAGGTCATCTCCGACCCATATGCTTTCTAAACTGGAGCTGTGCTTCCTCCATTTCTAATTCATTCCACAACATCCTGTTCAGCTATCTTTAGAGTCCTCGCATCCTCCTGGTGGGGTGTCACACGGAACAGTAATCAGGTGACTGATGAGATGGATGGCAGCGTCATCTGACTGCTAAGAGAGAACAGTACCAGACCTGAATAATGAGACAGAGTTCATCTCTTCACACTATTTTTCAGAAAACATAACATGTCCCCTGCCTGCCTTCTTTGGTTTGTCAATTCATTGAGTCTCTGCACAATTCACAGATCCAACAGCAAGCATTTGGGGCTCATCTTGGATCAGGCATTATGTTGGGCATTGAGGTGGACCAAGGCCCTGACATCGGGTGCTCATGCTTCGCAGGAAACAGAGGCTCTGAACACTGATCACACACACTACGGGCGGAGATGGGAGCACTGAGTGTGTTGTGGGCAGAGGAGAAGCAGACTTCAGAAAACCTGGTGGAAGATGCAAGAGGAGAGGACATCACTGACAGAATAAAGGCCTGGGGATGGGGAGGGAGGACAGGATGGGAGAACAGGATGGGGCGAGAAGAAAATAGCATTCCTGTAAGTTTTAGAAAAGTCCCTAATGTTAAGTAATTTCCATGACCAAAAGAACCTTTTGCTAGTTTGAGTCTTCAAAGTGCTTGGGGTTAGCAGGCGTCTCAGTGGGCATCTTCTCTGCCATCTTAGCTTCCGGCCTCCTTCTGCCCATCAGTGGCAACAGTTCTCTGCGTCTTTTCTTTGCCTCTTCCCCTTGGTTTCTCTTGCCTAAGTTCAGCATTGTGGAGGGATGAGTGGGAATTGCACATGGTTTAAAAGACACAAAATGGAGAGTATGCACAAGAGCAAAATGATTTCTGTAAGGGCATCTTCTACCAAGAAAAAAAAACTTTCTCTACTACTCTTTGGTGTCTCCAACTGAGATTCAAGTGCAACTCATGTTTTGCTTTTTCATTCCAATTAGCTGCATATTTTTAGCACGTGTTATGTAAGGATCATCTGCCCAAATTTGTTGGCTTGGGGCCTTTCCTTCCTGTCATTTCACTGGCAGGTTGACCTGCCTGGTGGGATGACAGGTCCGTAAAGTCAGCCTGGGAGGGGTGGGGGAGACGAAATGAGGGTTTGCATTTGGCGCGCCAGGGCCACATCCATGCCTCCTAAACGGGGAAAGCAGAGCGAAGGCACAATTCCAGCTCGCATTGCCGCGCATTAGAGAAGGGTCGCTCAGCCCATGGTAAGCAAGCGAAGTCGAGAAGCGCAGGCCAGACAGGCAGGGCTGCACCCAGCGAGGTCGGCAGACGTCTGTCCGTGGATGTCCATGGTGTGAGGCACGGAGGTGGGGCTTCAGGTGCAGATCGCTCCAGGGGCTCCGCTTGCCTGCAGCGGCCTCTCCTTCTGCTGTGTGTACTACATGCAGGAACCGCAGGCCTTTCTAGGAAAAACACGCTCATGGGCACTGTCCATGGGAGGCAGGAGAAAACACGGAATGAGACTGTGAAAGCCTTGCCTAGCACCATGTCTGTCATCGACTCTTGTTCTAGAGAAGACGCTTCACCTCGCTCAGGACCATCCTGTTAAATAGACGTATGTCACTTCTAGACACAAAGCTGTGGAAGGGCTGACATGGAGCAAAGAAGGTGTCCAGAAAAGTCTCAGTTCACAGTCAGCTGGAAAGTACTGCTGTTATGAGTCTGGACTATAATCCATGATCACACACCCTAAGGCAAGTTTGTGGAGGCCGCCTCCTCCCAGAGGTCATAACATAGAACCAGTTACTGAGACAGCCAGCATGGAGAGGCTTTCCAGAGAGGCCTGCAAAGCGAGGAATTTAGAGCTGGGGTGCTACATTCCAGCCTCAAAGAACATATAAAAGCCATGCACCCTTCCCCAGGCCCTGGATTCACAGAAGGCCAGTTTGTGTACTCTGGGTTCCTTGACAGCCCTACCCCGCTGCCCAGGCAGGCTCTTCCGGCGCCAGGTTGTCAGTCAGCAGTTGACTCGGAAGGCACACATCTCGAGGAAGCCTGGGACTAGTCAAATGCCCTACAGGAGAGTCTTTCTGGAGCTAAAGTTTTATTCTTCCTCAGCGTTCAGCAATGCTATGTTTACCTATTTAATCATAAGACAAATAATCAAGTCCTCTGCAGAAGAGAGCACAGAAAAGAGCTCTGGGTGAGATGAAGTGGCCTGCTGATTTGCAGCTCTGGAGCTCAAACTTTCTCTCCAGTGTCTCTCAGCCAGAGCTGCAGGATCGAGTAATATACACCAGGCTGCACGCCTTTAAGTGGCAGTTACAGACAGTGCTCAGCATCTGGGCCCTGGCTAGGCCCTGGGGTGCTGGAGAAAGTGATGCCTTGGGTCAGATGAGCCTGGGTTCCCATGGCTTTACTGTGTGACCTGAAGGGAGGAATTTGTTGATTCTGCCTTGTGTTTCAATGGTATAAAGTAGGGGTGTGAATACCTGCTTTGCAGTGAGGCTTGAGAATCAGATGAGGCAGATAAGGGTCACATTTTAAGGGTATATTAAAATCATACAGCCTGGCATGTTGAGCAGAGGGGTCACAGAATATTATTTCCTTCTCCTGGTTTAATTCCTAGGGAAATCCACCCAACTTGGTTAGTTTAGGAACGGTTTTACTTTTTAACTTCCCTTTTCTCTAATGATGCCCTCTCCCCTAAAATATACAAGCCCTCACACACAATTACACATATGTATTCTAACCTACTTTCTAGCCAAACTTCTAACCTCCAATTTTATTTCCAGAAACCCTTTCAGGTGCTTGTCGCTCACAGGAATCTTTGAACACTTGGAACCACGGTTGCCCATTCCACTTATTCGACACTGATGAAAACTGACACAGGGGTTTAGTAGTAATTTTTAAAAACACAGACTTACACATCCAATGAAACTCAGCCTCAGTATTTCAACTGGAGGTAACAATATCTGTTCTGTCTACCTCACAGTTTTCCTTTAGGCTCAAATAAGATCACCTAAATGGAAGAGCTTTGTAACCTGCCAGCACTAAGGACAAGGACTCCATCACCATCATCGCCATGATACCTCCAGCTTCCTCCATAATCATCACTGCCATCATTACTACCACCATCTCCACCGTGATCATTAATACCACTGCTCCCACCACCTCCATAGTCGTCACCGTCACCACCAGCATAACTACCATCACCACCATCCTCATTGCCACTGCAGCATTGTCATCACCCTTTCTGTCATCACCTCCTTCACCATAAACATAATGCACAAAGAGCCCTTAACATATGGGCATTCACCTACCTCACTAGGTCTTTCCTGACTTATATAATGAATATACAATGACTTATACAATTTGTGTCAGGCTTTTCTTTGGGAGAAAAAAAAAAAGTGGTTCTATATGGCAGCATCATTGAAACAATGAGTGGATAATCCCTTGTCCCTGCATACCCTCAGCCAGGGCCCTGTAGAAGGAGAATTCAAAATCAGCCAAGCCTCCAGGCACGCTCTGCAAACCCCAGCTAACTCAGTCAGCTGCTGAGCAGCAGACTGAAAATTCCTGCCTGCCAGCTTGTCATTTCTCAACATTTCCGAGTTATTTATACTGCACAATTTCGTGAGCGTCAAGTCCCCATTTCCTAGGATGTAGGGAAAACGTGCACAATTTCTTTCAGAAATTCCTAACCCAGAGTGAATGGTAGGGAGGCTTCTAATCTTCCGCCCCATTGACTTCTCCCAATTTGATTCCACCACCTAGATTAATCTCTCGACTGCCCACCAAGATCACCCCTAAGGTGCTCCTGGCTGGAGGCGAGGAGTGCCTGCCCCATCTTCTGTCTGCTTGTGGGAAACTGTGAAGGTCTTGCCCCAGTCCCACCTGTTGCTAAACACCTGCCTAGGTTTTCCCAGCCCATGACAGCGGATAGCAGCTTTCTCTCATCACCATCACAGATCTTCACTCTTGGGAAGAGTATCCTCAGAATAGACTTTCTTAACAAGCTATGAGCCCCAGGAGCTGCTCCAGCATGTTCCCATGGGCTCCCTGCTGAGCTGGATGGGTCTTAGGTACAATGGTTCTCACCGAATGTCAGTGGTTCTTGGAAACTGTGGTTTAAAGGGAAATGATATCTATAACACCAATTTTACCACAGGCTTATTGATCTATATAAGAGTTATCTGCCAATGGCATACATTTCTGATCACAAACACATCATCAAATTTCTAAATAAAGACCCCAAACAATTCTAATATTGAAAACATCATTTGTTCTCACTTACTCATTCATAGCCAACCCACATATTCCAGTTCAGGATCCTAGGCAGCCAGAGTCAGCCTGCAGCTCAGAGTGCAAGGAAGGTGGGACCCACCCCTGGATGGGACACTTTCCATCACAAGGCACATGAACTCACACGCCCTTATCCTGGAGAACCAGACAGTCTCAGTGAGTCCAAAGTGCACCTCACCGGGATGTGGAGGAAGGGGAGCACCCCGAGAAAGCCCACACAGAAACAGGAGGACTTGCAACTTCCACACAACAGCCACAGCTGAAAATCTTTTCTTTCTTTTCTCATCAACATCAAAATAAAACAAGTGAACAAAAGGACAGCTTTTGAGGACCGGCTGTCCACAGTGAATACTTGCTGATAATCACTGATAATAAAAATGCAAGACGCGGGTGCACCCTGGTGGATGAGTGGTTTGGTCAGCTGCCTTTGGCCGAGATGGCTGGCCACGTACATCCCAAGGACCTGGGTTCCAGACCCGGGACCAGATGAAAACCAAGACGAACCACTAAGTGGGTAAGTTAATGTTTCCTCCTCCTCTCTTTCCTGCCTGCCTGCCTCTGCTCACCTTCATTCCTGCCTGCACCTTTCCTTTAAAAAAAGAAAAGAAAAGAAAAGGCAGGATGATTAGACGGGTTAGATAAAATAAGTATCATTTTTTAACTTACAGAAACTTAATGAAAAAAAAGTAATAACCCTCTTCCTTCATCAACAATGAGAACCTAGACATCTTAAAGACTAGTCCTCAAGTCTGATAGCTCCAGACACTTCTTTAAGGTTTCAGCAGCTTGCCCTCAGGGAAGGGCAGGACACCTTTAAAATGGCTGCCCCTGCTTCCCAGTGCCGTCCACGCCTCTCTAACGTAACGTCTAAGGCCTCTCTTTGGGGCCTCAGTTCCCCTCACTCAGTCTATCCAGAACACAGATGCTCAGCCCTGATTTCCACGGGCCCTCAGCCTGGTCTCTGTCCTCTGTACTTGGTCCCAGGTGGCTGATGAGTTGATGTATCCCCAACTCTACTGGATTCTGCATAACCCAGTCATGGCTTTGGCTCCTTTGCCCTCAATCCAAGCTCAGAATTCAGCCTTGCTTCTCCCGTGCGTCCATTTCTGTGCAACTCTGCTGCAGCTAATACAGATCAGAATGCTTGTTTTTCCCAACATGGCATCTGACCAGTGATACGACGATGGCATCTGTAACATTTACTTAGCAGATAGTATTTGCTAAGCACTCTTCCAAACACTTCATGTGTGCTCACCCCCTTAAGCATTACTAAACCCCACAAGGCAGAGAGGTGCTACTAGTATTTCTCTAGTGAGTTAAATAACCAGCCCCAGGCCCCACTGCTGGGAAGCTGTAGAGCTCAGATCTGGGCAGGAGGCTGCATTCCTGCCCTCTCTACCACCCTGTGTCCACCGAACACCCCACACAGAGAAGAGCGCTGTCTCTCAACAGACCCAGGGATCATTTTCTTAAACAGCCCCTCTGCGCCCAGCTCTTTCTCTTCCTATTAAAAACAACTGGTCAAGTAAAGAAAGCCTCAAATCTGGCGTAAGCACCTCCCTATCCCCATGGTTCAAGCAGCTAAGGTATGGACTATGACCCAGGTCAGGGGTGGGGGGGGGTCACAAAAACAACTGGCATAAGGATTTCTTTCTTCCAGAAATGGATGTATTTATTGACCCTTTCCCCAGTCAAAAATATGTTTTTTGTTGTTGTTGTTACAATGATCAAGAAATGAATTAGTAACTCAAGGACCTGTCAGAGAGAGGTCGCTTCCACTGCCCTTTGCCCACTCACAGGAGAGCTGCCCCTGGAAGTTTCTGACAACTTAGGTCACAGAAGAAGGGAGAGTGGCCCAGGGGGTTGAGTTCATTTATTTACTGGGCGTCAAGGCCTGGGGTGGGGTGCCCAGCCTCCTCTCTTAATATCTTCAAGGATAGTGAGCATAGGCAAACTCATACTTAGATATTGATTTATTCACGTCACTCTTCTCTTAAATTCCAACACACACCTTCTCCTTCCCAGCCCATGATGCCCAAATTATCCAGCTCTACTCAGCGTGGCTCCTGTATGCTCCAGCTGCACTCGAAGCTCACGCCAAACACTTCACCTTTGCTTACCAGACTCTTCCTGCCTGGAATTTCCCCTCCTTCCCTTTGCTCTTAGAAGCCCATCTGCCAAGGCCATCGGTGGCCCCACCTGATCCTGGAGCCTCCCCACCTCCATGAACCTCAGGGCGAGCTTCCTCTCTGTGTTCTCCCCTCGCACAGGCTAAGCCACGGAAGGCCACACTTAATTACACATCTCCATCCACTCCTGCACATGTGCCTTCTCAACTAGTCTGGGGCAGGAATCACGCGTCTTAGACCTCTGCTTCTCCACGGCACTGAACGCGGGGCCGAGAGGACAGGATGGGCTACTGGCACTGCTGGTTGGTGGGTGGCAACTGGAGATGCCCTCGGGCTCTGTGCTGCCATCTTCTAGGTCTGGGTCAAAATGACCACTTACAGGCCAGAGCCACGGGTCCTGGTCATCGCAGCCACCAGCTCTTCTTTGGACCCCACCCTGTGAGCCTCCGGGCACTGGGTCCACGACTTCTCTTCCTGGGCACTGCTCTGGGCACACACCTGTGTGGAATGCCTGCTTAACTCCTCCTGAGTTACCTGGAACTCCTCTCTGCAGGTCTGAAACTGTCAAAACCTTAACAGGTAAATGTGTCAAATATCAGCCCTGGAGGTCCAGGGACCTATAATTTCTGCATTTCCTAAGAGACTTTTAGTGCCAGAGTCTCTCCCCCAGGACCCTGCTGAAATGCTCCCCATGCAGCGAGGCCTACTCCTTTAATTAGTCCCCGCCACACAAATAAACAGTCAAAAGCCCTGTTTCCTCTACTCCATTTTAAGCAGAAAGGCTCAGTTTCTATTGCTTTCCTTTATCCTGCTTTACCGAAGGTGTGTGGTATTTTCTCCCCTCTTATATCCTGAAGAAAGACTCACCGAGTCCTGTAAACCGGGGGATATCGGAACATGATCTTTTGTGCATTTATTCTTTCCAAAGACTAATATGTGAGGATGGAGCCTCAAGTTACAAGGATTTAACATAAAATCTGAGCTGCCAGAGAAAGGTTTGGTGGTTCTGAGGTATTTAAGACTTCCCAGGGCCGCCAGGATGAGATACACACGTTGTCACCGTGCGTCTCAGCTCCGTGATAATCTCCAGGCAACCACAAGCCAGCTGCTTAGCAACACAAGCTGGAGGATCATCTGCTGTGTCTCTATTAAAGGAGGCTCGGGTCTGAGCTGGAGGCGTCCTGGACAGCTGCTGCCCGCTAGAGACCCGGGTGAGGGCAGCACAGGAGGAAGGGCTTAATGAACACCACCAGCGGGCAGGGAGTGGGCAGCAGGTCATCCAGAAGTTAAAGGAGGAATGCAAAATGAGCCCCAGGATGCACGCACTTGCAGGGAGGTCCGTGAACCTCCGCCAGCGACTGGCTTCTTACTCCTCTGACACACCCCCTTCGATGTTCTGCCCCTGTGGGGTGCAAGGGGGGCTTAGCTCTAGAAAAGACTTGTAACAATTAGCAGCTCAGCCAGTACAAAGAATGTGGGGCCTCTGGGCCAGCTCTTTTCCGCTGAACCCCACTAAACATAACAGGAAAGCTAGCACAGGGTGACTGAAACTGATTTTAAAATCTAACAGATTTTATGCATCTCCACGCTTTCCCAGATACTGTCAGGGAGAGAAACAGGACTATAGGATCAGAGACCAAATGGTGATTTGGGACCTAGGAACCACAGGCTGGAGACCAACCCACTGTAGAACTGTGAAGAAAGTTAGCTTCCCGATTTTCCCCTCTGTAAAAGAGGGGTCATCGTACTTGTTCTGTTCACTCTCAGGGTGGCTGTGAAGATCAAGTAAGAAGACATGTCTGAAGAAGTTCCCCCTTTCTATGAAGCTGTGGTATTAATATGATGATAAATCATGCCCGAAAATGCTGTGGACCTGGATGGAGAGAGAGAGCAATGCCTGAAAAGATGTGAAATAGTATACAGGTGTGTGGCGAGGCTGCAGGACACAGCATCGAGACACGGCATCGAGACACCAGCATCTCTGTGCTGTTTGCCTGAAAGCTGGTCAGTGGGAAGTTATACAGAAAAAGCAATTCACACTAATCCAGAGGGATCCTCAGGGACAGCTCCTTCATAGTAGGTCTTAAATGGTCTGTGTCCCGAACCAATTTTTCAGGTTTTCATGATCTAGGATAGAGCAATTCCCCAGAGTCAGAGACAACTTCCAATTGATATCCACCGAGAGACCCTCGTGCTCTCTTCATCCTAGATCTTTCAACGTGACCTCTGGGAAGAATTATCAGCTCATTAGATCCACATTCACACTGCAAGGAGCCTTTAAGAAAATACAGCTCCAAGTTGGAAGGATTCCTCTATGCAGAAAGGGTGTGTTTTTGAGATCTCAGAGCACCTGCCCAACTCTAATTTCACTGGAACCACACGTTCATTTTCTCCTTATACAGGTGCAGGTGGATACATGCTATTTACAATTACACAATTACAGCTCTAGCCCTACCACTCAGCTTAGTATCCAAAATGATCTAGAACAGTTAACTGCCTCCAGTAGTCTACATCCAAATCAGTTCAGCCCAAGGCAATAAATGGGCACCAAGTCCTTCCTCTAAGACAGTGGGCATCGCCCCAATATAGACACTGAAACCAAGACCCAGGGTCGTCCTTTCACCCACCCACCTCTTAAACACCTAAAGGAGCTCACCCGCACACGCACCTGAGCATGAAGACCTCGCGCGTGTTTGTTGGCCTCTTTTGGAAAAGCGCCTGCATTTATCTCCTTCTGCCTTCATGTGTCAGCAAGGGCCCCATGCACACTACTATGGCAAATGCCAGGACACTGCTCACTGTGCTGTCTCCAGCCCCCAGCCTACAGCCGAGGAAGGCCTGGCTCCAACAAAGATGGGTCACTCCGAACAACGTTCTGTCTTCTCTCAGGCTGCCTTCCTCAGCTTTTCCAGGGCCTCTGTCTCCTGGTAGCCTTTCCCACCTCAGATTTTCTCGGGCTTCTCCAAAGTCTGAGGCAAATGGCACCGAACCCTGCGTGGGCTCCCCATGGGAATGAGCATACAGGAGAGACTCTCCTGGACAAGGAGGGTCCCCGACTTCAAGCCAAAAACGAGACATAAACACTTCAGTGGAAAGGCAGCAAATCCAATGAGACTGGAGGGTGGAAGGCAAACACCTTTATCTGCCCTGGTTTCCCGGGGTCGCCCTCACCAAGTACTTTGGAGATCACGTGTTTTGGAAAGGAAGAGAGACCGAGGCCCAACACCTCTGGATGAGCCAGCCCAGCCTGCCCACACCTTGTCCCTCGGCTAAACTGAGGCTGACAACTGTCTGCCTGCTTTCACTCACTTGGCAGGTGATCTTACACTTCATCCCAAGAGCCCAGAGTGACTCGGTCATCTTCTCTTTCCCCCTCTCTTTCCACCTCTCCTGCTGGCCTCCCCACCCCTGATTTTCTCTTGTTTTCAATTAAGCAAAAGTGAAACCAGCTGCTTCTCTATAACAAACTTGATGCACATAGACCTCCTTATCAAGCCAAAAAAGGCTGGCCGCTGGCCTGTACCCGCTCTCTGGGTGGCTATCCATCCAAGCCACAACACCCTGGCCACTGCCATGTCCTGCCAGCTCTTCCAGGGTGAGCACCGTGAGGCCCCAAAAGTAGCTGACCCTGCCTCCTCCACATCCTTTAGCTGCTGCGCCCCAGGTTTTAATCCACAGAAACCTCCCCATGACTTTGGTCACAGTCACCCCAGTCCATATACTGTGGAGACACCCCTTTGGTACCCCTTAATTTTCATCTGCTTCTGGCCTCTTCTGAATAGCTACCTTTTTATATTTTCATCATAAACACGATATAAGCTGATTAAAGAAAAGCTGGCAAATTAAACAGGTGTGGGAAAAAATAATTCAAAACTCTGCCAACCACATACAACATGGTTAATATTTTGAGGCATTTCCTCGTGTGTGTGTGTGTGTGTGTGTGCACGCAAGTATGTGTGTGTTCACATCATAGATCTTGCATTGTTCAGCTTTTCAGCCTGCCCATCTCATATTCCTATTTAGAAAGGAAGCTCCTTGAAGAACAGGAGGTTTGATCAGAAAGAGAATCAAGCCTGGCCTCTGAAAGGTGTGGGAGACCTTCCAGCCTCGGTGCAGCTCCCTGTCTTGGGATAGGGTCTGAGGACATGTGCCTCTCCTTTTCTGGTCCTCTGCCCCAGGGCCAACCGGAGCCCCTGCCAGGTTCCTGGATGCCTCAGCCCCCAGCCTCTCCCTGTCCCGTCACTGAGGACTAGAGCGGCAATAAACAGGCCCGTGTAAAATAATTCCTATATGTGCTTTAGTTTCCAGCTGGTGGACAGATTGGTTTACTATATACAACCATGAAATCTTCAGGGATTTGGGCTGAATTTGAATCATCTGGTTTTAAGGGAACTATAAAAACCTAAAAATGATTTATATGGTGATTTTCTCTCCTTCAATCGCATTTATTGCCTGAACCATTTTCTGGTCCTTAATCTTACCTGGTCTTTTATGACTGTCATCTAAGTATGTGTTTGTCTGCCTCTGCCTTTATAATGACCACAGTGACAGCCACTTTTACCTTGACTCTTTAACAAATCCAGTGCTTCTTAACTCTGATCCTGTTTACCCTCCACTATCCTTGCAAAATGTTAGTCATATAGTAGCAGGTTAATCTCAAATGTGCTCTGTTGATGTCTCTGTTTGGTACAATGATCAGCGCTTCACAAAACATAACTGAATTATAAAAACAAAAACAGAGATAAAGCATTACTGGAGACTGGGCACTAAGAGACAGAGCTGAAGTCCTCCTCACAAACTCCTCACTCATGGTCAGGAAGGAAAAGTGCCACTTACCCATCTACAGCTGTCAGATAAGGCTTCATGTGTAGTAGTAAGTATATCGATGAATGATGAGACACTGTACAATGGGGTTTTACTGAGTTTGGATAACATGTTTTCCCAAAAGTATAGCCTAGGGACAGCAGAACATCCAAGATTCTCTATTCCATTAAAGAAATACTCAATTTGGGAAGGTGTGAAAACTGCCCAAACAAAACATGATGACCACTGACTACCTTTGTCAAGCAAAAAGTTCCTCAATGCAAACAGAAGGAAACTATTGTTCTATCCTAAGAACACTATACATCCTAGATAACTTTAAAGGAAAAATAAGTTGTGACAGAAAAGATCAACAACAACTCACCAGACACTAGAACAGCCCCTGTCTGTGTCTACAGTCTCTTCTTAACAACAGCCGCCATCTCTTAAGGGAGCCCCAGAGCCAGCCTTCACCCTCCAGGTTCGGCCATCTTTTCACAGTAAGCGATAGGCTCCCTTAGACCAATCCAGAGAAGTGTCCTACTTTTTCTGACTGAGGACACTTCTGTTCTGAGAGGGAAAAGATGCAGCGGAAGTCACCACTGGGAGACATGCCCTTCTGCATTCTCTCAGGTTTCTTCGCTCTCCCCCACATCTCTTGTCATCTTCCTCCTTGAGCTCAAAGGCCCATATAACTAAGCCACACCAGAACCCGCCTCTGCTGTGCTACCGGCAAAAATGGAAAAGATTATGTGGGTTTGGTAAAATTCTTAGGAGTCTTGAAAATCTACATCCAACCTAGGAAGCTCCAATGCCTTCATGTGTCCTTTGTTCACTCTTCAGGCAGCAAGCACGTGCTCCTAGAAAAGGCCCAGGGACATGAAATCTCTAATGATGAGGGGCTGAGTGTTTTAGGGTTCACTGGTGCTTTGTGAATTCTAAAATACTCATACAAAACAGCCAACTGCCAATCTTATTAATATTTAAAACCCTTCTTGAAAATTCATGCCCTGGATCTTAAAGATGTGCTTAGAGGCTAATGGCAGATGCACTGGCTGAACGTTTTTAAAAATCTATTTATTCCTAAAAAACAAAACAAAATTAAGACTCATTAGACTGAAAGAGCAGCATGACCCGCTGATCCATTTTCTGAAATTATTTCGCACAAAACTTCGGGTGTAGGGAAAAAACAAAACAAAAATCTCTTGGGCCTACAATCCTAGCAAAAGGATACTACAGGAGCTATTAGTGAGGGAAAACAGAGATTAGATGGAAAGAACAAGAAAGGGTTTTCAAGCAGGTCTGCGTGTGCAGCCCCCCAGAGCTGGGTCTTCCGGGATAGCTAAGTGGCGACCATGCCTGCTGTATGTGCCAAGCCAAGAAAAGTCACACTGGATCAATCAGCCATCAGTGAAAGACCCTATGGACTCCTAAAAATTCTGAGCCTGATGATGGCTCATTGACTTTCACATGGAAATGAGAGTAATACTCACTACTGAGAGTCATATACACTCCTCCTAGTTAATAAAAAGGCCAGGCTTTATAAAGAAGGTCATGCTGTCAAGCAGCCTCCCTTTAGACAGCAAAACCAAGGCCCAGAGAAATCAGATGACGTACTCAGGGTCACAGCACTTACTGGCTAAAGCAGAAGTCCTTGCTCACAGCACTGTACTTGATTAGTGCTGTTCTTTTTTTTTTTTTTTTTTTTGACGAAAGAGTTACCCAGAGATGCTAAAGTAGGAAGAAGACTCTAACCACCAGGGCCAGTGAAGGATGGCGTAGGACCCTAGAATTATTTAGCTTGACAACAGGAAAGTTTTGGGAGAAAACATGTGACTTTTGTCAGTTCTCTCAAGGGCTTTCAAGATGGAGGACATGACAGGGGTCTGGGCTTCAGAGGACTGACCAAAGCCTGCCCGAGTCAATCTGTGGGCAGACAGGGTTGGAGGCAGTCCCCAAGAGAAGTGTCTAACAGGAAGGTCTGGCCTACAAAGACACCATTCCACACCCAGCAGGAGTCGGGAGAGAACGCAGACACTCACAGGGTTAATTATTACCAGTTGGAAATACTGTAAAAGGAAAATTGACTGTTGGGGGTGGGGACGGACAAGTTTGAACCAGATGCACAGATTTTCATGCTTTTATTTATTGAAGGAAGGGAGATGAGGAAAGAAGCATCTTTTATATTTAATTACATTGATTTCAGGTTTTTCATCCTGGTCCTGGGCCACGAACCTGGGTTTTACAGGGCTTGCACACCACCATCTCCACCAGCTGAGACAAAAGGGCGCACCTACATCAGCAGATCTTTGATTGCATGATTGATGGCTTTATATCATCTATGACTAATAATTCATAATACAGTGCATGTGCTATGGAAATAGTTATTCTACTGATTGTTTAGGGAATAATGACAACAAAAAAGTCCGTATTCAGTTGGCACAGATGCAAAGAATCAGTATGGACCTAACTAGAGAGTGGATTTTTGATCCACCGTTCATTGGAAACTGGCCTGGAAATAGGTACTTGAAGAAAATACACACGCTCTATGATTTCAGTGATTATATAAACAGGGAATCACAGAAAAGATTCAGTGCCTTTCATACTTTTTGACAATAACTAAAACATTTTTGTATGGAAACGTGGAAATATGCATATTGACTTCTCTGCAACCGATTCCACAAAGCAGCCATCTCACTTGCACCAGAGGCACTGGAAGAGTTTCTAGTTCATTGTCTATGGACCTTTTTAAAGGTGGCTGAAAATCACTACATTTTTTTCACGAGCAGCTAATGGGTCATTTGGCAAATACTGACCTACATAACCTGCAAGGACGCCAGAAACAGAAAGCAAAGGTGAGAAAAAGAAGGTGCCCCAGGAAGAGAACCCACAGAAGGAGATTCTCTTGGTGTTTTGCATGTGGGTGGCTTGTTTTAGAGCCAGATGAGAGGGCATCAAGCAAAACCTTGAGGGGAACGTGCGTACAAACACAAATATTCAGAGAAGTGGTTTCTGTGATTTAAAAAGATCACAGGTAGGCAGTTACTGAACCCTTTAGAAGCAAAACATTGGCGCAAACCTTCACGCACACGAGTTTGCTTCCCTTGGAGAGCTTTGGAGAGGCAGCAAAGATCAGACTAATCTATGCAGCTCAATTATGTTAACAATTCAAAGAGTGTTTTCCTCCTTTGCATTGGAATTATTATTTGAAAAAAAATGGCTGCTAATTAAAAATATAGCAGAAGGTGCCAGAGCTCAAGGTGACCCACCAGCCCGTGGTCAGAGGCCCTCGTGGGGCTGGCTCAGCTGAAGGGCTTCAGGCCTAGGGGACCCATCTCGATGAAGCTGAGCTGTTCGAGGTCAATAGAGGACATGCAGAGAGAGAAGAAGCACCTGTCTTTCCTAGCCATTTCCTTGCTTCGATGTCAACCTGCTAATCCAGGTCTTCCTGATCTAACGGCTGGGTCACCAAGCAGGAAGCACAGAGCAGCGCTCCCACACTCTGATGTGCAGGTGCATCGCCTGGACCTTGTTAAGATGCACATTCTGGTCAGAGGCCTGAGAATCAGCACTTCCCAACAGGTGCAGGTCATGCCCACCTTACTGGTCTCTCGATCTTCCTTGAAGGAGGAAAGACTACCTGTACCCTGAAACCTGCTGCACAGAAGTCTGATTCCCTATTCTGCCACTCTGTTCACAATGCCTTTGGAAAACACTTTTAATTCCCTTTATTGAGGTGAAGTGGAGATTTCTATAATAGCAATGTAGAAAAGGGCAAATTATTTCCACTCTCTGAGCTCAGCCTCTTCTGAACAGAAAACAGCCACCCCCACCTTGGGGAAGGGATGTTGAAAGCTCTCTCCTCACTCACAGTCCCCGAAGTGGGCTCTCCCTGCACTTTCCACTCCGCCTCTGCCCCGTTTTTCTTGTCGATCCTGATGCTCTCTGGCCTCTGCCCTTCACTGTCCCTTGAGCCAGTACAGCCACCAGGAGGCCATAGGGGCTGCTCGGTTCTCATTTGCATCAAGCTTGAGCAGCTGAGACTGTTAACTACCTCTTTGTTTTTAAATGCTCTTTGGTTGGGGGACTAGCCCCAACCCTAGCAGGTCCCCGGCTCTTCCAGTCCCAGAGTCATCTGCTGTGGAGGTTCTTCATCCTGTCTGCTCAGACATCCAGGGCCTCCTCTAGCTCCAAGATTCTCCACATGTTGACAAATTTAGGTCTATAGCCCAGAACGCTCCTCGGAGCTCTAGACCCAGAAAGCCACCAGCCCCGGTCCCTGAGTCCCTGGACATATCCAACTACACATGTCCAAACGAAACTCGCCACTTCCTCTTGTGTCTTGGGACCTGCTGTCTGCCCACCTTATTATATACTCATGGCGCTCTGACACTCACCCTTGACCTGACCTGAATCAGCATTCACACATGGATTATCTTGCTGATGTCACACAGTCAACTCCTTAATGCCTTTCGCAGCAACTAGTGTGACACCATGTACGCATATCTACCACTGAAGTCACCAATGAGTTATTTCAGAAACCAGAATGTGAATTACATTTTGCCACTCACACAGAAGCTCTTGGCATCCACTAGTAGCTCTTGGCACTGATAATGGTTCCTACCCTGAAGAAAAGTACTGGGCCACAAATAAAATCTCAGTAAATTTTGCATCCAAAAAAAATGTGGAGGGATCCTTGTTTTCCTAGGACTCGAGGAACAGACACTCAGTTTTTGGCTGGTCAGCATAATCAGGAAAGGCCTAGATCATTCTTCTTAGATGAGAGGCACGCACCACATGCATCACCATCTCTGTTTACATCTGACTCCTCTCCCCGACTATACACTAAACACCTGGATGCAGGAACAATATCTGCAGGTTTCATCTCTGGAAACCAGAGCTGCTCCACATATTAGCTGTTCACTTGAGGGAGGCAGCAAAGAGATGATGGGTGGACAGAAAACTGGTCTACAAATGCTGAAGGTCTTTGAGACACACATCCTGGAAACTGGAGAGATTAGGCTGGGCTTCAAAGGCCTCCCAAGCTCTCAAATGAGAATCCTCTCGTCTATGGCACCCAGTGTTCCACTGAGCAGAGGTGGCTGAGCAGGAGTCTGGACCAGGAGGCAAGACCACATGCCTCACTGAATAAAAGGAAACATTTCTCAGGAGTCTATTTGGTTCTGACTGTGCCTTCTCCTTATACTGAATGTTCACAGGTTCTGTCTTCCCCATAAACCTAGGCGTTACATATGATGAGGGTATCTGGCTAGCTCACTGAGTTTAGTGGCTCGTGGTGTGGCCTGGTAACTCAGGCGTTAAGTCTGTGGCTGTGGAATGGTCCAGTTAAAGTCCAAGGACCAGGGTTTGAGAACCAGGGGTGTGGGTGTGGGAACAACCAACATTAACAACTAAATAAATAAATGCTTCTTCCTCCTCTCTCTGCCTGCCTACCCTCCTACTTGTTTTCATTCCTGCCTGCACCTTCCTGTCTCTCTGTCTCTCTCTCTGTCTCTGTCTCTCTCTCTTCTTTCTCTCTCTCTTCTCCCTGTAAAGGAAAGATGCAGACAGGAATGAAGGCAAACAGAAGCAGACAGGTAAGCAGAGAGGAGGTAGAAGCATTTTTATTATTTTATTTGGCCAGCCGTGGGATGTGAACCCAGGACCTTGGGAGGTATGTGAACTGTGCTGGCTGAAGCCAACTGACCAAGCAAGGACTCCATCAGGGCAGAACAGCTTCCTCTTTGGAAAAAAAAAAAAAAAGATGGCTCCTGAGCACTAATTCCATACATTTCAATGCCATGTTACCGTTGTGTCCCCAGAACGCCCAGAGAGACCTGGGATTGAACTTCAGGACACTCACTCTGGGTTCTGGTGAAGGCTGACTGTGGCCCCCAGGACGCTTCCAGGCATCAGACTGCAAATATTCATGTGGTCCCTTCCTGATACCTGAGCTAAGAAAGCCTATTTCATCATTTTTAAGCCCTCTATCTCACAGCCTCTTTTCAAAGCTTTTTCTCTGAAATAAATTCTTAGAAGCTTTCACGTTCCATGTGGATGAAGACAGAGGCCAAGACGGGTTTCTGGTGGCTCCAGTGGTGGTTTCTGGAGAGATGCGCTTCTAAGGTTTATTTCTGAGGCCACTCCATGCCACCTGCAAAGCCTGTCTCTCACTGTCCCCAGGGAGGCTCCTCCCAGCGTCCTCAGTGATCTCTACTGCCAAGAGCTGTCAGATGACTTTTCCTCTGACAGAGACTGGGGCTGCAGCCCCACCCTCCCCAAGCAGGACAGACCCTGCCCCACCGCCTGGCAGGGAGCAGCACTCCCAAGGCAAAGCACCTCTCGTCCACCAGCTGAAGGCAGCAGGAGAGCCAGGGCAACAAGGTCCATGGCCTCTGTGACTTTGTGCCTCTCTTTCCTCTTTCCCTCCTGTAACTGAAGCACTCAGAGGGCAGGGCCCCTGGCCTTCAGGTGGGGAGGCACAGGTTAGGGGGTCTCCACCTGTCATTGACTGGCTGTGTGGTGTCAGACAGGACACTTAAGGTCATTGAATATGACTCAGAATAACTCTCTCCCTGCCAGTCTATCAGTGTCGAAGAGATATGACAAGATTGTGAAAGTCCTATGGAAATGCTAACTTCTATTACTGGTGTCACTATTATAATTATGACCACTATGGCGAGAAACCATACTAGGGAAGAGAGAACAGCCCCAAATCACACACACTCCCTGAAATTCAATCACTGAAAGGTTTGGGCAATATTCTTCTGGTTCCTGGGAAACTAAATATTCTCTATTTTTCTCTAGCACCTTTGTTCATGTCCATGGAAGCATGGACGGTCCTTGAAGCCAGTTGACATTAGCAACCCAGTCATCCTTTGGCCTGGAGGATTCCTAAAACCCTAGAACAGGACAGGCAGAGCTCTGAGTGGTCATCTAACCAAAACATCTTCTGCCTCCTGGCAGGGCTCACAAGGAATAGTCATTGAAATCACTCTCTCATGGGCTCTCTCAGGTTTAGGGAGAAAGAAGACTATGTGTGGCCCCAGGGCATGGCCTCTCTGGAGATGGAGAGTCACATGTGGCTGGAGCCACATTTGGGATTTGCTGAGCCATTAGCCCAGTCCGCACGCTCTGCTTGCACAAGGAGTGCTTCTAAACAGGGCTTACCTACCGCAAAGACTATTTCTTCTGTGTTTCTTTGCTGAGAAACGGTAACGAGGGCTGCACAGTGGTAGCTCCCCCATCCCAAGCTCTTTAGAGGCTTTGTTTCAAAGAATCTTTATCTTCCTAATGTTTATTGATAAGCATTTTCCCTAGATTTCATGCAGAGGAATTTCCAAAGAAAACCCCTTCAGGCCGAAAACACCAATAGTTAGGAACTCTTAAGGTAAAGGTAGAAACCCCCAGGCTTTACTGAAGTTTGCACAAAAGTATATGGCGTAAGCTGCTCCCAGCAACTGGCCCAGGTCTTTCAGGTGAAAAAAGTCCATGAAAGTGGAATCTGTTTTTTATTTTGTGGTCAACAGCCCCTCTCGCCCTATTTCTCATTTCCCATCTCCACTCCTCTCCTACGCATCCACAGGCTCCTCTCAGCACACACTCTCCCCAGGAGGCTGCAGGCTGCAGGTCTGCACCTCTGGATTCTGTGGCAGGCCCTTCCAGCATCCCTCTGCACATACTCCCTGCTCCCTGTACACACGGGCAGCTCCCACCACCAAGCCTGGACTGTTTTCTCGTCCACCTCCGAAACCTTCTTTGCTTCTGCTCCATTCCCGACCCTTTGAACAGGTGGGAGGAGGAGGGGAATGGAGGGGCCCTCACTTACCTAGCACTGACTATGTATGTGCAAGACACTGCACTAGGCTCCTGAGTGGACACGGCTTCATTTAATGCCCACGACCACTTTGCTGAGAAAGGATAAAGAAGCTGAGACTCTGAGACATTTTTTAAAACTCATCCAAAGACCCTGAACTACTAAGAAGTGGAAAAGTCAGGATTAGAACTGCAGTCTTCCTCTGTGGGGACCCACAGCTTCCCTTGCCACCACACAGCTTAAACCCCACACAACACCAGAAAGCAGAAGGCACATGTGGGTGCAGGAGTGTGTCCCCTCAGGATGGGAAAGGCTTTGGGGGCAGGGTCCCTGTCTGAGCACCCTCTGGATTCCTCATCACTCCTACACTCACTTCTCAGTTACTCCGAGCCCGGGACTCTGCACGTAGCCTTTGGGACTCTGTAACTACCGGTTCATAGTGACCAGGGCCTGCTGAGGCAGCCTGACGGTGAGATTCCACTTGTGCGCGGTGACATTTTATTTTTAAATAGCAGCTTAGCAGGGACATTCCTAGAATCACGAACTATAGATGGAACTACAAACCATCATTCTTAGGTGTTGTTTTGCTTAGTTTTTGTGAGTTTAGGTGCGCTGCTCACACCTCCCTGGGCACTGGCTGGGGGTGGGGGGAGGGAGAGGGTCATTTACAGAGAGGCCCGCCTGTCACGTCTACCTTGCACATAAGCAGAAGTGTGACTCTGGTTCTATTTGAGGGAGAAGGCAGTAGACCGTCTCCATGGCAACCCTGAGCAGCCTATGGAATAAGAGTCTAGAGAAGGTTTGGGGAAAATGAAGTTATGGTTGGCCCGTGTCTGCTCCCCCTGGTCACGGGCAGTGGCTTAGAACGTCTGTCTAAGGAAGGAGACAGGTATGGCGACGTGCAGGGGATGTTCCTGGAATCCATCCAACAAATACTGCACGAATGACTCCTCGCTGGATGGCATTTCTTCAAGCTTCACTGTGGAAAGCTAACCCTGCCAGGGAAACGAAGCGTGTGGAGTGCGGGGAAGACTGGGAGGGAGGCTGAATAATTTAAAACACATTTCCTAGTTTTATTTCCCTATGGTTTTGTTTTTCCTGATTTTGTTTGCTCTGTTTATTTGCTCTTTTAACACTTTTTTAAACGTCAAAGCATTCTCAGTTATGTTCTTTAGAAGCCATACAGCCAATATTTCCGGGACAGTCCTAACACGTGTGCACACACACACGCACACCACACTGAGTCTCCCTTGGTATGAAATCATGATGTTTGGATGGAACAATTATGGTACGAAGTATCAGTAAGTCTACTCAACTGCCAAGATCAACGTGAACAAGAATATGTGCATGCATGCCTCTCCCTTTTGCTCCCCACTGCCCTGTGATCTCTGGCAAGTTCATAAGCCATTGGAGCCTCCATGTGCTCAGGACAATAATCTTCTTTCATCTCATAATGGCAGTTTGAGTATCAAATAAGATAATGACTGTGAAAGTGCTTTGTAAAACGGAGTGTAATCCACAAATGGAAGGCAGGGCCCCATTATCATCATATTATTAATGGACACAGGATTTAATGCAAAGGAGGTGCATTACTAATGACATTATTTTAGCAAAATGGTTTGCTGTTTTTCTTCCCTAACTTTTTTCAAAGTTCAAAGAGACAGTGAAAGACAGAAGCCTGCCTTGGCTGGCTGGCTTCAAGGTCAAAACTTTGTCATGCATTTTTCTGTGGCACCAAGAGTGGCCAATCGATTGGACACAGAAATCAGAGTGCTAAGTAGAAAGCTGGCTGAACAGATGACTGTGGGGCTCACAGGGAGGCGGAGAGAGGCAGAATTTGCCAGCTGCACAGCCTGCCTGCTCCTTTCTCTCCAGGGTTTGGCCCACCCGGGGGGATAATCCATCCCTCACAGGGAAAGTGTAGTGATGCTCATTCAGAGAGGGCCCCACTTTGTCCCTCTGGGACCTCATTAGCCTCACTCAGTCTTGCTCCCATCTGGCTGCTGTTGAGAAACCTGGGAGTGGGAGAAGGAAAATAAAACCCGGGCACAAGGAGTGAGGGCTCTTGAGGAAAAAGCCCTATGGGGCCACACCAGTGACCCTCTCGTCCCTCACTACCGCCTGGTGAGTCTATGAGCAGCAGCATTGACAAGACTGGGACTGGGAGAAATGCAGATCTGCAGCCATGGCTTGGTAAGACTGCACTGCAACTCGGCGCCCAGGTTATTCCTACACCTTGAAAGTTTGAGAAACACTGCCCCGGTGTCTGAGAGCAAGGGAAGGGGTGATGACTCCTTGGGAGGACATCCGGTGAACTTCTCCCACCTGCCCTGCTCCTGACAGTCTATGGCAGCCCCTGTCATAAGGGGCAATTTGGTAAGGAGCTGTTCCACCACGCAGAATGGGCCAGTTTTCAGCAAGAAGCCAACAGACCAGACTGGCCCCTTCACACAATAGCTTTCTACTCCTCTCCACCCAGGACAACCTGTGGCCACAGCCCCTTTGGTGTTACGAGAAAGGTGCAGTTCATTAGGCCTCTGTCCAAAGAATGTGAGAGGCTGGTGTGGTCACCCCCAGTCACACGTCCTTGGCACATGGAAGCAGGATGCATACTGGGATTTCAATCATAGACCTGAAAGCCCTCACCCCTCTGCCTTCAGATGTGTAGTGCCCTCCTGTTCCCAATGCCAGGGGCCTGGCTGTCTCTTCAGCTCTTGTTTCTTCCAGAGAGGAGGTCTCTATCCTATCCTGTGCCTGAAAACCTGCTCCATGAGGGAAACTACAGGAAACAAAGGGAAATGAGGTAAAGCAGAGGGTAAGGGATACATGAGGTGAATACAATTCCTCCCCCTCTGAAATGGAATTTCTTGGTTTCCATTAACCAGCTGCCTGCATTCTGGAAATAGCTCCAGTATGCTGGTGCTTTCCCTGTCTCCAAAACAGGTTCTAATCACCCTCTCCACCTGAGAGGTCTGTAGAAGATCAAATGATGCACTCTCAGAGGCAGTGAAAACTGGGAGGGAGGTGAGAGACCAGTGTGGACAAGGTGTGCTGTTGTGAGCGTGGAGACCAGGCGCTACTCCCAGCACTTCCACGGTTAACCACCGAAGTGGCGCGACAAGGCTATGAAGTAGGTGTACAGGCAGCCCGCCTTACATGGGTTTGGGGGATCCAGAGTCTACGCGTTCGCTCACGGTCACCCAGAGCAGGAAGCGGGCAAAGGGGCGTTGTGATGGCAGACAGAGCCCTGGCCCTGCTCCCCACCGGGCTGGACGTCGGCCTGGAACCCAGTGTCCCTCTGGCTCCAGCCCACTGCTCCTTCCCCGAGACACACCATCCATAGAACAGCACCGTCCTGAAGACGAGCTCCAGGGAAGAAGAGCAACCTGGGTGACCAGGGGCACCGTGTGGTCACCAGCCATCTCTGCCACATGGACCGGCCATCTAACGAAGTCCTCACTCGGTGAAATGGACTCCATCTCTGGGGACCTCCGAGTCAGTGACAAATCCAGTCTAGCTTGGTCTGTCTAACGCCTTCACAGCAGTTAGCCCCAGAAGCACTTCAGAAACATGGAGAGGCCTCAAAGTCTTCCTTGGCCTCCATACCAGACACAATCCAGTACATTTAAATGCTCCCTCAATAGCCAACTGGCCTGCTTCTAATTCCTGAAAGTCGCTCAATAGGGGGCTGATTTATTTCTCCCTTTGCCAACTGCCAGTCTACTTAGAATCCTTTTACTCCTAGTCTGTTGCTCTGTGATATTTAAGACTTGATTTTCTTCTCTCGACTTTCTCCTCCATTATCAATCCAATCATTTCAGTGATCCTAGTTCTTTTCCCTTTGCTCTTTCCGCAGTAAAAGACCCCGGGTACCCGCTCTGACAGCCTTTCTTCCATTTTCACCACACTACTTCCCTGCATTGCTCTGGACACGCCAGGACTTGCTGGCACCATGCTTGCAGGGGACCTCGAGGGCTGCCGTCTGCACCCCTGCATGCACTCAGCCCTGCCAGGCTGTCTGGTCTGAACTGACCAGTGGAAGCCCAGTAGGTAAGGCAGGCAGGCAGACACCCTGCAAAACCCCGCTCTGACCCTGATGGGAGTGGGATTGATCTCCAGAGATGTTCTGAGATCAACAGGAGCCCATCGGTGTGGCCCAGGCCTCCACAGGCATCTCAGAAGCTGCCGAAGCACTGGCACCGGGAGCTGCCCCTCACAGAGGCTGGGCCAGCAGCAACAGACCAGGGCCTTTGAACCTGATGCTCAGACATGTGAAGCAGCACATTACCATATGAAGGCAGAAGCAGGTGTGTGCCCCTGCCACCCCCTATTTAGCCCAGCACAGGGTAAGACTGGGGGGTAACCTGGGACTCATGCCAGGCCTGTGCTCAGAAATCTGGGGAAAACTGGGAGAAGCTTTCCCCTCTTCCCAACTGGAATGAAGCCAAGCCAGGCTGCGCCCCTGGCCACAGGCAGGAAGGGCTCACCTTGGTCATCCAGACCTTGTTTTATAGTAAACTCACACTTTGAAATTTGCAGAGTATCTCCGAGTAATTTTGCAGCTGGAGAGCTGTAGGGGTTTCATGAACCTAATTACAGTCAACCTCCTACCTCCAGAAACCTGGTCTCTGAAACTTGCTCATGTCCTGGCCTGGCCTTGCCCTGTGAGCAAGGTAACTTCAGCATCCAGCAGCAACCGTCTGATGAGCAGGAGGTGGCCCAGAGTCCAGCAGCCCGAGGCCCTTCAGTCACTATCATGACTGCATGACTGGCTCTGGCCCAGCCATTAGGAGGGTTCATCTTGGATGTCAGTGTGCTACCTGACATGGTGCCATGCCCCCTGTCTGGGACTGTGAGGCGGGGGTGGCTGAAGTACTCCATTAAAAGCCCTTCTCTCCCCGACCTCCACCCTACAGACACGCCCCACCGTGCACAGAACAGCCTCCTCCTACCAGGCCTCTTGTACTAAAGACCTTAGAGGAAAGGATTTCCTCTAAGAAGATGAGAGCCGCATCTTCCCCAGTTCCATGATCCTGAGAACAGTTTGGGTAGGCTGTTCAAGCAGATATGCGCTCACAAACTGCGAGGAGCAAAGGGCCCGCACGCACCCTGCGAGAGTCCTGTCTTCACATGGGAGCTCTCGCCTCTTCCCTCTGCTCACCCCAGCACCAGCAGAGGCTTCAGCTAGGGGTCTGGCCACCCATCATGCCCTTAGGAAGAGCCCACAGGGCCACATACAGGGCCCAGTGAAGCCCTGCCCTGCCAGGCCTTCAGGAGAGCGCACAGGGCTCCCACGGGCTGAAGCTGCTTTACTCCTCAGCAGGATGTTCTTAGCTGATGATTAAAGTCTGACCCATCAACAACCAATTTGACCCCAGTAGAATGGATTCCAATTCCCCCAGCACTAGTCTCCTAGAGATCAGCTCATCGATATACATAATGTTTAGAAGCTGGATATTTATTGTGGAATCTAATGGACTCATTCATTCAGGGCTCAGCTTGACCTCTGGAATATCGTGTTAGTAACATGTCCCTTGTCCCTCTTTTCACTACAACATTGCAAACGGGGAGCGGGGAGGGATGCTGGACAACAAGGAAAGTGCTTCCTGGGGCCTGGCCGTAAATCAAGGTTGCTCATGACTCTGGGTTTTCCCTGTGGCTCCGAGGAAGTAGCCTGCGATGCTGCCTGCCCCCAGCGTGGCTCTGAATTCACAAGAAGCCACTGTTGCCATAGGAAACAGCAGACACCAACAGTGTGATTAGCATGGGTGGCAGCCAGTGTATCCTGTTGTCACAATGCTCTTGGGGCCATCTGCAGCTCCTGCCAGTGTCGGTATGATGGTTCTCAGTAGCTGGCCCTCACACACAGGCCCGCCCACACCCAGTTCCCTGAGCCCCTGATTCTTCACCCAGGGCCCCCAAAACACATGCACAGCACAGGAGCTGCCCACTCCCCTGCTGAGTCCCCGCTGCCAGGATCACATGCCACGCAGAGCTGCAGAACTGTGGGCCTCTGGGGCAGAGCGGAGAGGGGAGAGGGGACATTATTAAAACATGGGTGCAGCTGGGGCAGGCAGTGCAGCCATCAGAAAGTCATGGGGAGACCATTTCTGCAAGAGATTAGCTGGACTCTTCTTCCCCTGATAAGATCCCTAAATCAAGCGCAGCCCTGACCATTTAGGGATCAGCAATAAATGTAGAACTAAGACACCTCGCCTCTTGGCAGGGAAGGGAATGTCCAGAGCCTCCAGTATCCCAAGCAAGCACATCGCTCCCTCCTTAACTCTCATCTCATCTTGAGTCAACAGGAGACATTTTTAAAACATTGATTTTCTTTTACACACGAGATCATTTTGGTAACCTCACTTACACATTAAGTTCCAGAAGTAGGGGGTGTAGGCATTAAGAAGCCCAACCTTCTCTTCTGCCGCAGATTTGCCCCAGCCTACTCTGGTACAACCTCTGTGCTCAGCAGGCAGTTGCCCCTTAGTGTCAAGCCGTCGAGGTTCAGTCACATCTGGTTTCTTTCTATGAAATTAAGAGAAGCTCAAAATGTGTGCTTCTCTGGGCAAAGTTTGTAATCTTAAATGTACTTGTTTTTAAAAATGTGTGAGCCAAAACAAATACCTCCCATATGACAGCCTCGCCTATGTAAACTCTTCCCAGTTGAGGAAGATAGTAACAAAAGCCAAAAGGATGGGGAGGGAGCTCGAGAACCTATCTCGCAGGAGGGAGGACCTGGACTGTCTAGAACTTATCTAGAACTCTCTAGAATGCAGCCCCTGCACCCCACCTTTACATTTGAAGTCCTTTGTGGTTCATGTTGTTAGGCTTCCCCAAGCAATCTCTGCCAGCTTTCTAGAATCAAAATACAAAATGGGAAGTTAAATTTCAATTTCAGACAAGCATCATTTTTTTTTTTGTATGTGTGTGTCCTGTGCAATATTTGGTACATGGTTATACTGGGAAAATGAGGCAGCGTTTACCTGAAATCCAAGAGTACCTAGGCAACTGGACAAACAACCCTAATCTTTGACCTTCACCTGCGCTCATGTCCCAGCTGCTGTAAACCCAGGGTTCTCTCCCAGTGGTGAAGTCCTGCTGTGATGCAGAATCCTTCCCCATCTTTCAAGAGAAGAAAAGGAATGAACTAACAGAAATAGTATTTTTAAATCCCATCTTGTACATCCATCAATACGTTGAGAAATAACTTCTGAATGCAGATGGTCCTGGCATATTTTATTCCAGGCTGGGCTTCCTTGGAGGACCACTCATTTGCTTCACTCGCTGGTTTCATTAAACAAAGTCCTTCTAACTTCCTTCCAATCAATACCCTGGGGCTTTCAGACCACTAGACACATGACTCCACAGCTAGTTACTTGCACTGAAAAACACACGGAAATAAAATCATTTAGGATAACATTCCCCCCTCCCCCAACTCAATTATACTCTTAGGAGCTCTCTTCCTGCAGAAAACTCTTCGAAAAAAATATGATTCGCTGGTTGAATAAGCAGGAAAATGCACTGTTTCTGCCCATCTGGGGATGTCACTATAAACATCAGCATATAAAAGGCCTGAGGAATCTTTCAGTGAAGGCACTCTTAGGAGTTTATTCCAGCACGAGTTAAACTTACTGGACCTCAGAGCCCACTGGCTTCTACGTTCCCCGCCTAATACCTATTAGCTCTATAGGGAAGACTTTAGATATTAGGAGCAGATGACTGTTTCTCAGATACAACTAACCCTTGATTTGGTAGATTTTTATCCTCTAGTGTCTTCAGAAATCTTCCTGGCCCTACTCACAGACCTGTGTAATCGTGGTCTTCCTTCCAGGCCTTACCCATCTGCTCTACAAAGCCTCCCTGCCTTCCTGACCTCCCCAGTCCACACTGACCACCTCCCTTATTCGTGTCTCTGACTTTCGTTCAACAAGATTCCCAGCACGCCCTTTGACAAATCAGGTGCCCTCAGGATATTAATCAGAATATCCTAGTTTGATTCTTTTACAATTTTATACTGATTTTTTTCATTTCTATAATTTTGACTGCTCAATCAGACTTAAAGCTCCTTACAGTTGAGATTCTATTTCTGCTTACCCATCGTCCCTTAGTGTAAGGTGGGCTGGGCATCCACTAGGCCTTTGGTCAATGCTTGTTGGCAGAATGATGGCTATTCACACACCTGTGTTGCAGGTGTTGTGCACTTCAGAAACAATGCACGGTTTTGCTAAAAAAGCCATGAGCTGGTTCGTGCACCCCAGACGATGAAAGGTTAATCCCAGAGCTACCTTCTGAGTCACGCATAGTGTGTCCCTCACATCAGCCAAAGGCAGACACCCCGACTCCGATCCAAGCCGGGGAAGGAGAGAGAAACCTGAATGGGCCAGAAATGTCAATGAGGCTGAAATGATTTCCCAGGTAGTTTGTAAATCATGATTCCCATGGAATATGGGCTCTACAGTCTGGAAAATTCTTTCAATTCTTCTGTCCTGGAAAACGCCATTTTACTATCCTAAGGCAAAGGCAGCTGAACTCTTGTAAAAACGAACAGATTGCAAAAGTCCCTTAGCACTCTCTCGCTCCGAAGTCATCATTCTCCTTCATTTAGTGTGCCTGGCTGGACTGCGGAGTTTTAGGGACATTGTGCTTGAGGTCCATTGCGAATCAAGGTCTGTGCAATGCAGCCTCCTAATGAGTCAAGTGCATTTCCATAGTCTTCTGGGAGCTCTCTCTTCTACTCGACTCTGACATTAAAAGAAAAATCTGGGCAACAACAGGAGAGTCTCTAAAATACATAATAGGAAATCTAAACACATTGTACAAATCAACTGTGCACACACTTCATTGTCCCAGAAGCATACTTCTTTCCATCTCAAGTCAATTATAAAAAACATCTTCCAACTCCACACTCAAAGCTTTAAATAAATAGCCTTGGTTTCCAAGGTGAAATAGACCGATCTCCTTCTGAATAATGATTTTTAAAACATATCAGCAATAACCTGATTTTTGTAAATAAATTACTTCCTAAAGGCCTACAATTCTTTCAGAGAAGGCCCATGGCAAACTTCATTGGGTTTGGTTCCTGAGAAAAATGAAATGAATTGTAAACTGGCATTTCCTGGGTGCAAACACAGCCAGGTTGGAGCATTCTGTGTTCGGTAAAAAGCATTTTAACATTCTGAATTGCTAGTGCCCTAACCATTCCCATATCCATCCTCAAGCATTCAATCTGGAACACTTAACACCAACACTGCTGCTTTGCAAGCACGATTCATAATGTGTTTGGACTTGGTTGCAATTTCTGTATCTCTGAAATCTCAGTGATATTTCAGGGAAAATGGAGTCCAAATACATTCAGTAAGGTTTGGTAGATTCAGTATTTTTCATTTGATGCACCCTGGTGGAACAGCAGTTGGGTAAATCACCTCCAAATGAGCAAGCCACATTATGCCTGGGTTCAAGTCTAGGATCCAGGGATAAACAGCCAGTGCGAACAACTAAATAAAAACAAAATAAAGATGATTCTTCCTCCTTCCTCCTTCCTTCCTACTTCCTCCTGCTTGTGCACTTAACTTTATTCCTGCCTGCAACCTTCCTTTTTAAAAACAAAATTTGTTTCTCATTCAGGACTTAACCCACATGTCAATCCTTCGGAGTCCTTCCCCAGGCCACCCCAGCCAAAGAGCTCCCACCCATGTACAAGGATGACATGGTTCTCCACACCACATTAACTACTTGATTTTATTTTTCTTGAAGTCTTTATAGCGCCTGTATTACCTTCCTCGTTTATTAAACATCTACTATCCTTCCCCATCTGTAGAACACAATCTAAAAGATCTCCTTGCAGTCCAACCTTCTGTCTGGTTTAACACTCAACCACCAGAGCCTTGGACAGGGGCTGCAAGCATACATGTGCAAGCCAACTGCATTTTAAGTTGTGAAAATCTTATTATGGGACACAGGTATTACCTAAAACTCACCATGTCAAGCATTTTTAAGTGTACAGCTCAGTGGCATTCAGTACATTTGCATTGTTGCACAGCCATCACCATCATCATCATCATCACCATCATCACCATCATCACCACCACCATCATCCTCATCACCATTATCACCATCATCATCACCATCATCACCACCAATCAACATCATCATTTCTCTCTAGAACTTTTAATCTCTCAAATGGAAACTGTACCCATAGATTAGAGGGACTTCATTGAATAAAACCAGTAAATGAAAGGTCCTCCAAGAGAGTTCATCCAGGAGTAAAATATTCTAGAATCATCTGAGTTCAGAATCATCTGAGTTCCTCAATATATTAATAGATACATAACATGGGCTTTCGATATATTATTTCTATTAATGCCATTCCTTTTCTTCTCTTGACATACAGGGAAGGGTTTTGTATCAATAGCATGGCCCCACCATTAAACACTAATCCCCAACTCCCTTCTTTCCCCAGTCGCTGACAACCACCATTCTACCTTCTGTCCCTGTTAGTTTGACAACTGCTGACCACTTAGAAGTGTGATCACACAACATTTGGCCTTTTGTGTCTGCTTCATTTCACTTAGCATAATGTTCTCAAGGTTCATCCATGTTGTGGCATGTCAGAATTTCATATCTTGAGAAGGCTGAATAAAAATCAGTTGTATGTATACACCCCATTTTGTTCATCCATTCATCCTTCCATGAAGGGCTGGGTTGTTTCCACCCTTTGACTCTTGTAAATAATATTGCTCTGAACACCAGTGTACAAACACTTGTTTGAGTCTCTGCTTTCAGTTTGTTGAGGTAAATACCCAATTGTAGGATTGTTGAGTTTTATGTTTAATGTTTTGAGAAGACAACATATCCTTTCCCATTGTGGTTATACCACTTTACATGCCCACCAGTAACACACAAGGTCTCCACATAACTCAACTACAATGGTCATTTTCCATTTTGTGTTTGTTATTTGCCAATTATATTTTATCTGAAGCAACAGACCCCATGCATGTCTGTTGGCTGACTGTTTAATGCATAGTCAGGGGTCATGAACACCTGGATAAAAATAATTCACTTTCTCAGTTCAGCCTGAGCTAATAGCAAAAGAATTCTTTCCCAATATTTAGACTCATCTCACACGAGAAATTAAAGTAAAAGAGAAAAAGCTGCTGGGCAACTGTCAGCATCACATTTTTCTGCAAACATCTGTAGCCAACAGCAAGTAGATTCTGAGGCAGAAACTGCTCTGTGCGGCACTAACCACAGTCCCTGGCATTTCTGGAAGCGCATAAAGGGGCCTTTGGAAACTGTGTGGTGTCAGCCATTAAGACTTGGAAGGAAAGAGAACTGGAAATTACAGCCATCTGAATGAAATTGCCTGACTTTATCTTTGTCCAACACTCTAAGAGCCTATAAACATCACTGGAGGGACAAAATTCCCCAAGATACAAAATTTTCAGAGCTATGTGACCTCTGAGAGAATAAGGCCATCGGGGAAAACTATTTCCTGAAACTCAAATCCAGGCTTGGAGAATGAGGTTACCAGCCAGGACTCAGTCTTTGGTCAAAATGTTTGCACATTAGCCTTTCCTGCTGGATTTGGATGCTGGGGAGAAAAAGTTGGGGCCTATTTAAATGTATCTCCCAGGCCGAAGCATAGGACTTGGCCTCAGATGGAGTGAATAGTTTCTGAAACAGTAAAGAATGAATGACTAATCTAAAAAGATGGGGTTTTTTTTTGTTTCAGAGGAGAGAGAATATTGCCTTCTTAGCACATTCCACCCAATCTGATGTTGTCTTAGTGTTCTGTAAAGACCTAAGACAGCGATCCTTCTCAGAAATCCCTATAACTGTCTTAGCTTCATGCAAATTCACAGGACAGACCTTCTCCATCTCGGCCTCAGTGCCACCTTAATCTCAGAACCAAGTCTCTCATCTTAAAGGACAGTTCTGTTACCCATTAAGAGGAAACATGACTGCCAGTGGGTAAGACTAACGTGTTAATGACTGGAATAATTTCATGTGTTTGTGACTATCTTAATATATGTCCACACATTCCTTCACACTCCTCTTTTCAAAAGACGGAACTTAATTCCTCTCCACACTTTGAGTATGGGCTGTACTTGATTTTAACAAATAAATAAGGTGAAGTGATGATGTCTGATTTTGGATTCAGGTCACGAGAACCCCTGACTCCATCCTGCTCTAGCTCTCTCGGATTATTCTCAGTACAGGAAGCCAGCTTCCATGTTGTGAGGACACTCAAGCAACTCTAGGGACAGATTTGCATGGCAAGGAACCAAGGCCTCTAACTATGGCGATGTGAGAGAGTCATTTAGAAGTGAGTCTTCCAGCCCCAGGCAAGGCTTTAAATGACTATAGTACCGGTCAGAAAGTTGACTACAACCTCAGGAGAGCTTCTGAGCCAGAACCAACCAAGCTAATCGTCTCTTGAATTCCTGATCAACCAAAATTACAAGACTATGTTTACTGTGCAAAGTAGTTAAATTATGGAGTGAGTTATTAAGTAGTAGTAGATACGTAATAGAATTTTGTATCTCTCAGGGAATATATGTACTTTAAAAAAGATTATCTCTTTAAAAATCCTTTTACTTAGCTTTATACCACTAATGTATGCTTATTTGATTAACATTTTAAATATAGACAATCAGTTTCTTATTCAGAGAGAACTAATGGTATCAATTTAATGTATGACTTTTCATGTTTTCTACTTGTGTGTTCAGGATTCGGCTGGTTGCACCCTCCTTGCAGGAGGCCTGCGAGGATGATACCCCCAGGAGACAGGATGGAGCAAAGAGGCACTGGACATTCCTTCTCAGGCACAGACACTTAAAGCCCATGACTTCTGGTTCTTTCCCTTGAAGTCTGTGCAGAGGCAGGGGGGTAGGGGGGAGACAATGCCCATTTAACCAACCTTCAAGGAGCTGCCTGTACCCACAGAGGTGAAGGGACTTGGGTGAAGTAACACAGCCAGGCAGAAGGTAAGACTCAGAACCCAGGTCTTCTCATACACACTGTGAACAGGCGACATCAAGGTTACAAATGCCTCGTGGCGGATGACGGCCCAGCTGAGGTACATCAGGACAGCCACAGAGTCCTGGACTCTGCTGGCAGCTCCTCCTCCACCTGAGCCCTTCCTCATGGACACACAGTTCCACAATGTACCTCGGCCACAGCTCAAGCACCAGCTCTTCGGGAATCCCGCTGACTGTCCCCACCTCCTGGATTAGCGTGGGGTGGGTTGCAGGGGCTCTGAGGCAGCAGCACTTCCTCTACACTTGCAAGGATCTCACTTGCTGCTTTCCTGACCCAGTGGGTGGGAGCCACGCCCTCTTCCACTTGGTTTCCCAGCCCCTATCAGCCCAGGGCTCAGTAAACTCTGATTCAGCGGAGATGGAAAAGCTGACTTCATCTACTCTGCAGGCCTTTTGAGTGACTTCTGCCTAGTGATGAATAAAATATGATCGCTTGGCTTTAACTCAGAAAAGCATTTTTCCCTTGTCCAAATCAGAGAAATCAAGAATGAATTAGGCTTTTCCTGGTGTCCTACAGGCATTCCTTTAAAATTCCTCATGTGGCTGTCTTGCCTTACACAGCTGTATCATTTATCCTAGAGTCTGGGATCCAGTCTGTTGACACCTGGACACACAGAGACAGTCAGACTTACCCTCGCTGCACCATAGATTTTATATTTTTTGAAGAGGAAGTCCCACTTTTTTACTGAAACTCCCCAAAGTGAGCATTACCTGTGTGCTGCTGGGCAAGTCAGTCACTGCAGCTTGTAGGGACCATGAACAAAAAACAAAAGAGAATAGAAATCGATTTGTGAAGAAGTACCTAATCTACACCATCTATCTTGGGCGAGGGTGTTGCATTTCTCAGCAGATGCTTTCTTCAGCATGCAGCCAAACGCACACAAAGAATGCCCCCCGCACAAATATCCGTCTGCCTGAGTCGCAAGCTTACTCGGAGAGAGAAAGAGCATTGATGACATCGATGGGCTCATTCTTTAAAGGAACTTTTTTTTCTACTTCAGGGGAAGTGGAAGGAAGCTACTGCATGGCAGGCAGAAGGGAAAGTATTTCACACATGCGGTCGAAGCCATCTTCACTTCTGCTCTGTATCCCACCCCTCTCAGGACTCCCCGTCCTGGGTTAAGGACATTAAGACTCAGAAACTATCAGACACTTGCAGAAGCCTACCCTCCTGGACCAGGCTCCCTACCTTAGAGATTCTTCAAGTTATTCCAATACTCTCTAATTCCCGGGCCTGCAATCTCTTTTCTCCTTAAGTTTATCCTGTGACTGCTCTCTTGATTGGACTCTTCACCTTCTCTCCCCTAAGATGACTCCACCTGGCATCAATGAGGTATTCATTGCTCAGTCATAGTTAGCTACCATGATCCTCCTTTATCATAGTTTCCTTCATCAGGCAGAAGCTCTAGGCTGCCCCTCATGGTTCCAGCACCAAAGTGCTTGCAGGCCAAAGTCAAGGTCTAGACTGACCTTCAAACCCGCCACACAGCTCTCATCGGCAGGACACAATGCAGACTGACTGAATGCTGACTATGTAGCCATCTTTGTGACAACATGGTTGCGGGGTGCAGGGCGGGTGGGCATCTGGGCGCTGCTTGCTGAATGCCTACTGTGCCCATGAGCACGCACTGTGATACCTCTTTAACCCGAAGTCCACAAACAGCTTTTTCACAAACGCGCACACTGAGGCGGAGAAGTCAGAAGTCCTACTGGCTCAGGTGGTCACTAGAGAAGAATCTACGACTCAGGTGCGTGTTTGCAAAGGGGCCAGTGAATGTCCCCTGAGGTGAGCACTGGGGAGGCCCCCCACAGAAGGTCACGGGCAAGGCTCTCTGAGGGAGAGAGGGGCTGATCCTCATGGGCCACCTCCCCTGTGGGTTCCCAATGTGCTGACCATGCCAGACAGCAGTCATGCCCACAGGTCATTCTCTTCTATCACCACCTCTCCACAAGTTCTCCAGAGGAAAGGGTTGTTGCTTCCACCAAATTGCCCATAACACGCTCAGGTCAGTACCTCGACCCTTCCCAATGTTCCCATCTCATCCCTTGCACTTGAATGTTGCGTGGACATTCATCAGAGTTCTGTGAGGGATGCAGTCGGTCCCAGGGGCTGCCCTTTCAACACATCTCTGATCAGTTGAAGGAGGCTGATGGGAAAATGGGCAGGAGACCAGGCTGACTGTCACGGTGATTTTCCTGAGCTGCTGGGGACACTGCCCTTGAGTAGCGTCGGTCAATAGCAGCCCTGGGGAGCACATCACTGACCATTAAACATTTCTGATGGCTCTCTCTGCAAAGAGCACAATGATACATTTCAAAGTTCTACACTGGAGCAAGTGGCGAGGACAGTCCTTTGGCCATCAGTGTGTGCTGGAATAAATCCAGATCCCATTAAGCAGCCAATTTTGCTTAAGCGCATGCATGCTTACCCTTGTTTATACAGACACACCCTTGAGTATCCGGAAAACCTTGTGGCTTGACTCTGAGTCACCTCCAGCCTCCATCCCTTAAAGCCAGGGAGGCAGTCAAAGCACCCCCAGGACTAAGCAACCAAAGTGTTTCCATTTGCTTTATACCACAGAGAAAACACTGAACCATCCCTTCTTCCCAACTCACCTCCCACTCCAGCTGCCCCATGGCCTTGGCCCAAGTCCTCAGCAGCCCGACCTCAACTTCTGACACAGGCATTTCTACCTCTACAATTTGCATCTGACCTTCCCTGGTTCTGTCTCTCCCCCATTCACTCCTTCAATGAAGAAAGCCAGCATCAATTATCTAGTGAGGACCCATGTGCCCAGCACTGTGCTGGCCCATTAGTGAAACACCAAGGCTTGTAGAATGCTGTCCACTGAATTCCCGGCCTAAGGGGGCAGACGTGAGACTTGGAAGAGTCTGGTGAGCAATGCACACGAGGACCACAGGAGTTGAGATAAAGCAGGCAGCTTTCCCAAGGGACGTCAGCAGAAGCCGCGTGGAACAGGAATTGTGTTCCGCAGAGAGCAGAGGGGAGGACCTGCTGGACAGCAGAGCTGTCAATCAACAGAGCAGAGAGCTGGCCAAGTACAGGGAGTGCTTGGGTACCTACTTAGCCAAAGAGGAGGGTTTCCTGTACAACAGGTAAGACTGAAAAGTGAGACCAGATGTCGATGGTGGAAGGCAGGGCCAGTGTCAGGGGTCTGTCCTTATCTTCCAGGCAGCAGGACATCAAAGCTCTCTGACCTGCAGCACTGTGCAGGTGGAAGGGACCACAACAGCACAGCATGGGAAGGACTGGAGGTGGGAGTACCTAGATGCAGGAAGCCTGCACAGTAGATACGTGGGACACCTGACAGTGAGTGGCACCTGGGTGCTGGCAGTTGCCATGGGAATAGAAAAGCAGGAGCAACAGAGGCATAAATTCTTTAGGAAAATGAAAGCCTTGTAACTGCTGAGAACGGTGACAAACAGTCCAAGACGACAGTGCTGTGCAGAGTGCACCTCACTCCTATTTGGGTACTTAGCACCCAAACCCCTTTCTCTCTGGGAGCACCCCTAATGCATGCTCCTTGATGGAAGGCGGAGCACATGTCTTCCAGGGAAGCTGAAGGAGCCAGATCCTCCTCTCTGCCTCCCTGCGTCGGCTGTTCAGATGCTCCACCTACTCCTACCAACCAAAGGGTCCCACCTGGGACTTAGAAACTTGAAGGTGACAAGGACACAGGGACAGCTTAGGATTCAATCCTGATGGAGGCATGCAGGGCGAATGGCCAGTCTCGGGGGTAGAGATCTAGCCAGAGCCCTTTCTCGTGGCCTGGCTGAGTGTGGCTCCCCAACCTGGCAATTCTTACTTACCCAATGGGCTCCCAACAGATTCTTTTGCCAGAATCATACTGCCTACTCTCTAGAACCCAGTCCATGCTCTGTGCCCCAACTCAAAGCCATCCTCCCCAGTACCCAGACCACATAGAGTCTCATCTACCGAACCTCTCTAACACGTTTGAACAGTAACACAGAGTATCTGACTTACACTCCCTTCTGTCACTCAACATTCAGAGGGTCAACTGATTGCCAGTGATGTCAGGAGAGAGCGCGATATCTTCCTAAGCCCAATTCTATAGTCTTACTCCACCTCCATCCAACAGAATCTGACCATTCCCACACCTAGTATAGCAGCTCAGGCAGGGCTGGTGCTCTGTAAATACCTGCAGAGTAGCAGGATTCTACTTAGCCTAGAAAAAAATCTGAAAAACCCCTCAGCTGAGTTAAAAGTTCTTACTGTTGCAATGTTTGGAATATTAGAATGCAAAAAATAATGAGAAATACAGATGACAAGGAACAGAGATAGAATAACATGGGAAGATACATTTTTAAAGACAATTTTTGTTTCAAACTAATGGCGGGGGGGGGAGGGCAGGTATAAGCATAGATGAAGCGAGAGGAGCATGCCTGCGCTCCTAACTCTTAAGCTAGGAATAGGCAGGCACATGGAGATGTATTCTGTTAGACTCTTTTCTTTCCATGGTGGAATTCTCCATAATAAAAGAATTTGCTATAGTAAATAAACTTTATCTGTCCTTCTGAGAGGACACTGCCAGCAATCACAGATTTGCAAACAATAGTTATGTTTTAACTATTTATAATTCACAGTTGTGAATTATGTTTTTCCTTTGAAAAATGTAAGTTCAAAAGCTAAGTCAACAATGAGGTATTGTCATTTGGATTTATTGCATTTCATAGCTTAAAGACTCAGACTTGAGTAAATAGTCAACAAATCCATCTGGATAAAAGAGTCAATTAAATGTTCTAATTTCTCAGAAAAAAATTCCATTAAGCTTTACTTCAAAATGCATTACATAAATCTTTTTTTAAAAAATCAACCTAAAAATCAGTAGGAAAGGCAAGCAGTTCCTTAAAAGGAGAGACAAGAAGAATGGACAAAAGGAATATTATATAAGCCCATAGTTAAAAACTTTCAAAGGTTAAAGAATAGCTATCAAATGACTCCCAGAAAGGGAAGCACAAATGGAGAAAGTACTGTCATCTCCAGTGATGGTGAAGATAAGTAACTGCTCAGGACAGATAGTAAGCACTGAGCTCTGCATTTTTTGGAAAAGCTGCGATTTAGTCATAATGTGAAACCTCCATTAATTGAAGTGCCTACAGGGAAAAGGGTGTCCTTAAGCGTGGAAGGGGAACAGGCAGCCCCAGCCCCATTCTGCTCCATGGCCACTGGAGGATGGAGGAGGAGCGGTGGGCAGTAGGAAATGCCCGAGCGTACCTAGGAAAGTGGAATCCATCCTATAACTTGAGTAAATCAGAATGTGTGAAAACTCAGGGCATCAGAAACATGCTTACAACATGTAGACATAACTTGCACCTTCCAGCAAATGAATTTAATCCTCTAATCCTCTAATCCTGTTTCCTCATTCCTGGGAAGACTGCATATACATCTTTTGAAGGAGTGTTGGAGTGACTTCCGATGGGAACCCACCTAGTGTTAAGAAGCAGAGGGATCCACTCAAACGTGTTTTTCTTCCAACAGCCGCTGCCGGGTTTCAGTGCTTCAATGGAGACTTCGAAAAGGACTTGCTTGAGATTGATGTGTGCATGCCACAAACTCTTTGTCCTTACAGCAGAAAGTTTAAACCAATGAAAGATGCACCGGAGGATGGGTTCATCTTGGAAGGCACCCGCTCTTATCCTCTTGTGCATTGTCTGGTTTGGGGAAGTGTTTACTGACATTTACTGTTGGCCCAACTCTCATGATTCTCACCGGGCTTTGCCATCTGGTGCCTTCTACCTTGGTGCACTTTTCATACACTGCTTGGTTGTCACTCAGAGGTCTCACACCCTTCTTCCAACTAGGACACTGACCAGAGGCTCTGAGCTCCCTCTCTTGCTGCCTTTATTTTCCTTGAGCTGAATGCAGTTTCTTCTCTGTAACACCATCTGTTTCTATAACAGATCAGAGCACAAGATGTGATCTATACTAATCAGTTTTATTCTGGTTGTCATTTCCAGTATGAGTATCAGGCAACCTCCTTGGGGGCACCTAAAAATGACTCTCGGGCCACCTGGATTCCTAAGTGAACCCCTCTGTCCTTACAGCTCATTTCACTGGCTGGAGTCTTCTCCTCTGCACTGTCCTCGGGGTGAGATCTTATCTCTTTGATGTTAAACTACTGGTGGAGACTTTGAAAAGGTCGATTCCCTGGAAACGAAGAGAACCTTTTCTCCGAGTTTCTCCATTTTCCTTTCTGAAATAGTATTTCTGGGTTGTGTTCCGAAACACTACTGTACTTTTTTTTTTAGTGGGACAAAATACGTTTGGAGAACCCTTATAAACTGTATCCCATCTGGAGATTCATACACATTGACATAGTAAAACTGCAATGAAGATACTTTCTAGCATACTATTTCCCCTAATAAGATCCAGTGATGTTGCAGCTTTAGCTTAACAATCCCAGAGAAACTAAGCAGACACCAGAGGACAAGCTGTAGCCACTGCTGTTTTTCACTCTTTGCTGTCTGTTACCTGGGATCCTGCACATACAACCCTCGAAAGATGATTCCATCCTCTGGCTACAGCCTCAGCTCTATCCCCTTCAGCTGCCTCTAGAAATCAAGGTCTGTTTCCACTGATCCCTGAGCATAGGGGATATGACAGATTGGCTTCCAGTAGACCTTCTATCCTCCTTCTCTTGTACTCACCTGCCCTACAGAGCATGGGAAGCTAAACCCACATCTCTCGAGCCTCTTTCCACTGAGCTTCCAGATGTGAGTGAGGTCGGGCTCATCAGATTTGGAAAGCAAATGTGGGACAGAGACCACATTTCTGCAGCTGCTACTCTTCCCTCAGCAGGCACACTCCGGGAGACACCTAGTTTTTCTATGACAGCTTCAGCCAAGTTTCCATCATCTAGGTGACAGCTTCCTGGTGTCAGGAGGCTGGCCCAGAACACCAGCTTGTAGATCAGAGAACTGTGGCATGGTTCTGATCTTAGGAAGTTCTCAATCACCTGCTGTCCCCACAGGGCTCTGGAGAAGTCACTATATGATTGTGGACAAGGCAGCAGCTTCCTGGGATTTAATTTGTTAGTGAGGTGTTAGAACACTCACTCCTGAAACCTCCACAAAAAGACTGTGTCTTCAGGACTCTTAATTCTTCTAGCTATTTAGCTCCCAAGAATAAATCCCTTCCTCCTGAAGTTTACTATCATGGAGTCTGATTTCTGCAACTGAACCCTGAACAGCACTCCAACTCAAGCTATGCGTTAGCAAGGTTGGCTAACTTCTCAATCTTACCTTGATGGCTGTGGGATTCTTAATAGAGTCGCTGTCTGTGTTCCATCCAGGGAGGAGCCTCCTGTTTGGAGGACTATAGCCAAAGACTGTAACCTACTGAACCAACTGTCTGCAGCCCAGCATTCATCCTGAGTTAGGTCAGCGGAGATGTTGGCCTCTCAAGCAGATGACAGAACTCCCTCTGGAGAAGCCACTAGAGGGAGAAGCCATGTAAAATCCAGGCAGTGGCATTTATGAAAGCCGCAATATACCTGGTTCTAATTCCAGCCCACGTCACATAAGCTCTCAGTTGCAGATGTCTGTTCTGCCAAATGGGCACAGTGACATCATCTCCCTCAAAAGAAGACAGAGCGGAAGAAAGTAAACCTGAAAGGTGATTGGAACAAATAATATTCTACTAAAGAACATTTATTAAACATTTACTAAATAGCATTTCAATGCAGCACACCTTAGACCTATACAGTATATGATGCGCTGTCCCTTCAGTAAATTTCTGTTTTTAAAAAAGGAAGGCATTTAATCACTACTCATTATTACTAGCACCCAGAAAATATAACCAAGCAAAGGAGAATCCTTTCCCTTACTTTTAAAGACATTTTCTCAATCTGTAGTACTCGTAACTTTTCAGCACACTGGCCTTTAGAGACAAAGCTTTATAAGCGTCATAAAAAATCTGAGCATTCGAGGTGTGAAGCTTCCTTTAGATGATAGCCAAGCACTGGAAAGGTTGAAAGATATCATTCCGCGTCAACCGTATTCGTGTCTGTCATCTCTGTGTGCTGTCCTACAGGATGGCTGGGATATTTCCTAATGCCATGCAGCCTTGGGTCTTTGTTGTTGCTGGTTTTTGCTTTTTTATTTTTGCTTTTTTTTTTTTTTTAAGCAAGCATCGCCCCTGTTGGAAATCAATGTGGCAGCTTGCTTTCACTCTAGTCTTAAAACGTGATGTCTCCTAGAAGCCAAACCTCTTGACACAGTGTCAAAGTGCCACCCTGAGACAGCAGCCAGCCACAGGGCAGGGGTTCTCAGGCAGAAACAATCTAAAAGGCAAGAAAGCAGGCAGGAGCCAGGGGAGAGGAGGGAGCTCAGAGCCCTCAGCAACACACAAAGGAGGAGTGGGCAAGAAGTCGGGACAAATGAGAGGAGAATGAGAGTACAAGCAGTGAGAGCTGCCTGGGTTACAGACAATTCAGCAATCAGCTCACCATACATTTCATGGCCAAGGACAGAAGCCAGCCAGCATGTGGAGCCCTGGGGCAGGTGAGGGTTGCCAGCAAGCTCCAGGTGAGTGGCAGGAGGCCCAGGAAAGCCTCTTGCAGAGGAGGGGGAGTGGACATGCAAGGCGGGCGGTGGGGAGTCTGGAGGGAAGCATCCAGGCCCTGACAGGGTGGGCCTAGAAGCCCTTCCACACCTGGCTCTTGGCGTACACTACCAAACCCGCTTCATAAGACCAAACCAAGCCCACAACGCCACAGAATTCTTTTACATTTCCCTAGTGCATTTAAAATAAGAATTGGGTCGGGGGTTGGGGGTGGCTAATTGCCCTACACATAACATTTAATAAAAAGCAAAACATCAAAAACCCACAAATCTCTGGAGAGATATATACATATATATGAGGAAGCATCTCACACAGCAGTATGAAGCCACATGAGTTCCTCTCATCCCATATCTCAGATATGTTTCGGGTATCTGACATATTTACTTTAACTAGAGAAACAAACACCATTTGTCATCAACAAGAAGCAAAGAATTCTGCTGAGATCTGATGAGGAACTGCCCAGAGAGGCAGCAGAGCCAAATGCAATCAAACGATGTGTGAATTTGCGCAGAGGACCAGCTCTTCCAGTGAAGCTGGCCGGCCTCGTTCTGTGTGGGAAGACGTCGTTTAAGACACACGTGGCCTCCCTTGCCAACCTGATTAACTCCAGCAGCTTCCCCAAGGACACTGGAGCAGGAGCCACAAATCTAAATGCCCATGTCCCGGGCAGGGCTCTGAAAGCAGGGCCTCCTGAAGAGAACTCTGCTGTGTTCTCTAGGATCTAAAAGAAGGGAAGCTTTGTCAGGTCCCTTCTCTCCAGACACACACATCATTTTATTTGGAAATCACATGGTGTGATTAAATTTAACTGGGTGGAGCAGTGGAAAACCACAGTATTAACAACATAATTCTTTTTGAGGAGAGCTTCTTTCTGCCAAGCGCAAAAGAGATAACTCTGAAAGCTTTGAGCCACCAGGCACTGCTTTCAAGACTGTTTTAAATTCAGAGGGTACTGACACAGACGTCTCTCTCTGCTCACTGTGGTACTACGTCAAATAATCAGAATGCCTGTATCTTCATCATTCGGACTCTAGTGAAAATAATAATGACCCGCATACAAAGGATGACATGCAGCTGACATATACATGCAAAATGTGTATTACCTATTCAATCAATATATCTGTATGTCCGCGCATCCAGACGCTCTCTGAAAGGTTGTACTGTTACGGGTAGAGCCCCCAAAATATTTTCAAAAGTTATTTCAAGAGCCCCCAGGCCAAGAACATTGAAGAGCTCAGTCATGCCTGCTCGGTCACAGAGAGGTTGTAACAATGGAAATGTTTTGCAGTCAGACAGCTCCTTACAATTGATAAGATATATATTATCCTCCTGTACTATATAACACCGTCCTTCCAGAATCTTCCACTGTACTTCCTGGTAAACATTCTAGGCCTTATCTCTAGACTTTCCCCTCCACCTGTAACAGTGACTGAATTTCAGGCCCCTTGATGTTCACGAAAGTCTTGGCCTGTGACAATTTGCTAAAACAGGTGTTCTGCAAACTACACAGCAGAGACAAGGGCCGTGTGACAGTCCCCGAACCACCCACAATAAGGCATTTGCCAAAAAACCAGCTCTGTGCCCCAGAAGCCCTTGAGCAGCCTCAAGGGTCTCAAGCTGCAATGCAGACAGGAAGTTAAAAAAAAAAAAAAAAAGAAAAGGAAAAATCTCAGCTCTGCAGAGCAGTGACAGGGTCAAGGAAGCAACATCCAAGGAAAGATTTCCAGGACCTTTCTCCAAAGCTGGAGCCTGAGCCTCTCTCAGGCCAGGGAACAGGGACCTGGCCCCTCCCCTGCCTGTGCCCTGGCATATTCCCACTGTCACTGTGCAGAAAGGGACGTGCCAGCCCAGCCTAACAGCGAGAACAACTCCTTCCTGCCTGCCGTGGCTGAGCTGGGATGGGGGGCGGCACTGCCATTGTGAGGGCTCGTTTTCAGCACATGCACAGGAATAACTATAAATGTGTGAAAAATACAGTGTATATTTAACTCCTCCCACCCAAAAAAAAGCAAAGGCCTGCACGGATGAGCAAGGAGGAGGAGTGGATCAGGATGGCAATTGCAGAGAGGGAGCTCTGCTCTGCCTGCAGTCCCTATATGCAGAGAGCTCACCCCAGGTGCCTGTAGGCCTGGCTCCCACAGGGCAGTCACCACTGGCCACAGCTGAGCAAGCAGCAGGCTGTGTAATGGGCCCCAGGCACTCATCCCTAAGGGGCCAGTCAAGAGTCATCCTGCAGGACCCTCGGAGTCTTCTCCCCACTGTTTAAAAACTGCTCCACAGCACCTAAGCAATGCAAACTCAGTGACCACTTAATCTCTATGAAATCAAAATCCACACTTGCCTGCATTTCTTGAGCAATCTGTTTCCAGCAGGCCCCACATGGCAGGATGGATATTCAATAAACACACACAATAAGCTCACATCATGACAGGCTGGAGAATGCTTATCCCCCAAAAGAACTTAAATGTGAATTTGAATATGTGAGCACTTTCCCTCCCTGCTAAGAATGAAGGCTCCAAGAGCCAACTATCTCAGCAGAGACCCATCAGTGCTGTGGACTGTGGGTTCAGGTCATCTTGGCCAGATGGAGAAATGGTGATCCTTTACCTTTCCATACTAATGGCTGGTGTTGTTAACAACTTCCAAGTCCTTGGAGACTGCTTGCCTCCACACAAGTTCGTCCTGCCAGGGGGTGATGACAGAAGCCAGAGCCACGCTGGAATCCGCAGACTCTGAGGTGTCAAGTGAAGCTTTACAAAGAGTATCAGTGCAGGCTCAAAGGGGCAGGGGCTCATAAATTCTAGATTTTCTTTTCACCCTTCTCTTCCATTTGTGGACAGGCCCCTAGGGTCAGGGATTCATTGACATTTGGCAAATTTCATGGCTTATTCAGGAAGGAAAAATGTCCACCAAATACCAAGGTGAGGGAAAGCATCTGAGATAGGTCAATCTGATAATAATTTGCCAAATATCATTTTTCTCCAGAGTGGTTGAATGGAAGTCCCTAAGTCATCTTTCTAGTCTTCATTCCTAGTGGTTATAGGACTCAGTCCCACAATATAACTCATTTAGTGGTGCAACCCCAAGGTCACTGCCTCAGACCACTGTGTGATTGAGGTCACCAGGGCCAAGGTTTCACATTAACCCACAAGTGCCCTTCACAGCTTCTGCACAGAGATGTACCAACATGGCCGCCTCACCCGGAAATTCAGACACTGCTCTCCATGTATGATTAATTATGACACCACGAAATGGGAAAGAAGCAGATGAATTAAGTCACTGAAGCCGAAGAAATAATATTTACTTTTTAAAATATTTAAAAAATATTTACTTTTTATTTGTTTTAATCTTTCCACAGGCATGTCCTGGTGAAACAGCGGGTGGGTCTACCATCTCTGGTCCAGCATCTCTGGTCCAGAGCAGTTCACATCCATCCAAAGACCCAGGTTCATGACTCGGGGCCGGGAGCAACAACCAAGATGAAGAGCTAAACAAAATACAATGCTTCTTCCTCCTCTCTTCTTCTATCTGCTGGCTTGCTCACTTCATTCCTACCTGTTCCTTTCCTTTTTTGTGTTTTCCACAAAAATACCTTTCAATCTGACCAGTCAGGACTGAAATATCAGCTTTTTGGAAATAACTCATAAACCCAGTGCAAGGCAGGGAGATGCTTCCACAAAGGGGCTGGTTAACAGAGCTCACAGAAATAGGCACCAGTGGGCTTCAAGCTACCACTGAGCATCTAGCCACTCATTAACCTGAAAAGCTGCAGGGAGCGCTGGGAGAGGCCAGGAAAAGGAGCTTGTCATTGTCTTGTTCCTTGCAACAGCAGAGTGTAAGAGCAGGGACATCAGAGCCAGAGGGTCTGAGTTCAGACCCTAACTCTGCCTCTTACTATTTCAGCTAGTTAGTCCCTCACACTCGGCCTCAGTTTCCTCACCTGTCAAAATGAGAACAATAGTGGCACCTACCACATCACATTGCTGAGATAACAAAATGAATATGCAAGGCTAAAATAACAAATGTAGTCAGTAAACACTGGGTAAGAGGCAACTATTAATGAAAACGATTTAAAATTCATTTAGTGAAGACCAACTAAGCACTGTGACTGTAACATTTAAAATGCAATAACTCTATTCCTACATTTCCAATGTGGGTACTTAAAGGTTATCTATGTTCTATATTATCCAAAAATAGCAATGAGGCCAGGAAATTCTGTTGATTTTAAAATCTATACAACCAGATATTTTTAAGTGCATACACGGAGATTGCACCATTTGTCTCATCTTTTGCTTTTCGTTTGTACAAGGCAAAATTAAAACAAGGCGTGTTCTATATATGGGGTGCCTTCATTCTGTGGCTCCATTTCTTCAGACGAGAGAAGACGGGCACCTGAGATGCCGGCTGCAATGCTGTGAGGCAGGCGATTGTACTGAAATCCTGAAAGAGCTGTTCTGAGTCCTGAATATCAAGCTCCAACATAAAGGGTCGCTTTTTAAAAGAGGTGCATTTAAGACATACCCTGGTGACCCAGGCTATGTCTGTGGCTTTAGGGCTGTAGTCTACGTAAAAAGCCCAAGGACTAGGGTTCATGTCCCAGGGACAGGAGAAACCACCAAGATGAGCAACTTACTAAATCAGTGTTGCTTCCTATCCCCCTTCATTCCTGCATGCTCCTTTCCTTTAAAAACAAAAAACAAAACCTGCATTCAAACTGCCCTCACCCTTTGCACCTGAAGAGACCCTCCTTGTCAGTGCTCTGCAGCTCACTCATAGTTCTGGGCAGCAGACATTTACTGCACAACTCCCACGACCTGGCCACGTGCGAGGCAAATGCACACTCCCTGACCTCACACAGCCAGGCAGTCAACAGAGTGCTCAGTCATGAAAATAAATAGGAAAATATAAATTAAGCTAAATGTCATGAAGGAAAAGACAGGGCTAAGAAAGTGTACAACAAGGAGACTGAATTAAGACTGGGCTCAACCGAGCAGCTACTGAAGAAGGTAGGCCTCCAGTTTCTAGCAATGATGAACTCGGTTATTTCAATCAGCTGTACCAGTGAAACAAACCCCCTCAAAATGCAGGATAAATTTATTAAAATTCTTTAACGTATCAAAGTGTAAACAAGATCATGTGGTAAGAACTAGGGAAATTGAAGAAAAATAAGAACCTGAGAGCTACTTTTGCCCTAAGGGCACTTGCCAATCCTGGCAAATTAAACTTTAGTTTGGAAGCTTTTTGGAGGATTAGGAGGACAGAAATGAAAGACCATGGACTGCTCAAAGAGGAGGTTCAAGAGAGAGACTCTCCTCTCGACATGCTGGGACCCAGAGGGGCTCAAGCCTTCATGTGAGAGGACTAGAAATAAGCCCTTGGATAGATCTGCATCTTAAAGACTGTTCTAGATTGAATGCACATGCCCTCCCCCAGCAGAATTTCATGTTAAATCCTAATGCCCAGTGTATTTGGGGGTGGGCTTGCAGGAGGTGACTGGGTCATAAGGAGGAACCCTCATGAATGAGATTAGTGCCCTTATAAAGCTACCCACCCCAGAGAGCCCCCGGCCCCTTCTGCCATGTGGGAACACAGTGAGAACCAGGAAGTGGGCCCTCAGGAGACACTGAGTCTGCCAGATAAGGAAACCAAACTCCGAGAAACTGGTGGATATCCAGCACCAGTGGAAGATTCTTCCCACCACTGTTACCAAACTCTTCCAAAATCAGCTTAATTTTGAAACTCCAAAACCTGTTTACTGTGCTATTAATTAGTGAATAGTTACTGAGCTAGCATTTTTTAAAGACTAAGAATCTGCTTAGCATGGGAAATACAAGAGGCAGAGAGACTTGAACTAGGAAGAGATACTGACCTTTTTTTCCTAAAACACCTGTGATGAGTTTTCTAACTCATTGGGTCCAGCCTCCCAGGCATTGCTGAGACCACTTGTAGGTGGGTCAGCCCATATCTATATTAATGAACCATCAGGGAAATGGGAGCTCACCCTCTCTACCAGTTTACTTGTGGGACATCTTTATCTTGAGTTTACATTTTACCATACTGGTCTTTACTCTTTTTTCCTAATAGATGCAGAACAAAGAGAACCCCTCATCCGCGGTACCACCCTACCCATGGAGATGACTGATGTGAGGGTATGATACGTGCAAGGTGTCTCTTCAACTACCCTCCCCTGTCACAGCCTCTGGACCCCTCTCCTGTCCCTCGTAAGCTGGCCTCTGGTGTGTCCACATCCTCCACTAAACAGCTGACTCTTGACAGGACTGTTACCCAATATGAAGAGTTTTCAACACATTTGTGAACACTGAATGTGTAGGCTTTAAATCATAGCAACTTGAGGCAGTGGACGAAAATGCCAACCAAGATATGCTGTGAGGAATTTAGGACAAATAATGCTGGTTGAACCAGGGGTTCAAATGTCTGATCTTCTCTATTAATGGACAAGAAAAGCTGCATTTGGGTGTCCTCTCCCTCCAGACTCTGCGGCACCACCAATCCTGGCTCTCACCTGGAGGAGCTGCCTGAAGGGCCTCACACTCCAGTCCCTCATGTCCATACATCCACATGCTCAGTCTTGAGCATCTAGGGGGACCTGTGGAGGCGGAGTGCCTGGTGGGGCTCTGCAGAGAGTTGACCTTGAACAACATGGGGTTGAAATGTGCACCTCCACTGACCCATGGAGTGTTTGCTGTAAGTACAGATGACCCCCCCATCTCTGCAGGCTTCACATTAATTGATTCACCCAAACGCTGATGTGAGTGTGGAAACCTGTAGATCCTGAGGGCTGACTCTTAAGAGACTGGAGCATCTGGACTGTGGGGTCTGCACAGGGGTGGTGGGGTGAGGGTCCTGAAACCGATGCCCCATGACTACAGTTACATCATATGGGAGTCAAGTTATGTGGGATTTTCAACTGTGCCCACGGTCAGAGCTCCTAACCCCCACAATGTTCAAGGTCAACTGTATGTGTGTATAGATATGCATATTTCATAGTTCATCTATCCTCTCCTCCTACTGAAATAAGAACAGGATATATTTTCCTATGTGAAACATAGGCGCAATAGACAGAAGACATAACTCCAAACTAAAATAGACCAGACCCAGACAAATAGAATGAAGCACTTAATTCTCAATAACCCCAGCTGCCATCTGTTCCATGGAATATTCTGAAACCTCTGAGATCCAGTGGCAGCAGTGAGCAGAGAAGAATCCTCTCTCTGAACTGATACACCACCAGCTGCAGTTTATCAACAGGCATTTAGAACCTTGTAGGCATTTAGAGCCCAAAGGACACTTTAATGAAACAAGTAGTGCATTTAAACTAGATGTTTGACACACCTCATGGCTATGCCTGGCAATGTGATGCTTCCAAAGATCCAAGTCAGCAGCTGGAAGGATGTAGGGAGCTCTGATAGCATGGAAACTGGCAACTTGCTCAGAGGCAAGTGACAAATTGGAAAAAGGGCCCTTAGGGGCTTGACCCAGCTGTAGGAGGATCTTCATGAGAGCTGGCAGCCCACTCTAAGCCAGGGAGCCTCTTCTCTCTTTCAGCCTCAGAGAGAGCAAGGAAGCAGAAGGACAGGCACAAACAAGTTCAGGGCAGCCAGCACAACAGAGACCTACAGTCCCCTCCTTTCACTGCCAGCAGGAACGAAGCCTTCTGGGGTCGCCAGTGAAAACCTTACTCGGTAGCCTGGCTAGAAGCTGGGGATCCCAATATTGATCATAAGATCCTACAAGCAGCCAAGGTTTGTAGGGAGAGACAGGGAGGGACAGGGGTCCCAACTGAGGAGTTTGGGAGACGGAAGTCTGGAGCCACCAGCAGGTCATTCCCTACAGGGTGTAATCGATAGGACTTTCCTAGAAAGTCTTTTTAGTGCAGTTCCTCTACTAAGCACTGTGCCCCTACAATCATCTAATTCTCTCAGCGTCTCTGTGAGGTGGGGATTATTTTAGAGAAGGGGTAAAACAGAAAAATTAACAATGGCAGTGTGCCCTGGTGAAGCAGTGGTTTGGAGGTCAAACCACTGCCTCCAAAAGAGCGCAGTCCATGTACAACCCCAGGACCCAGGTTCATATCCCGGGTCCAGGGGGAATAAACAAAGTGAACAACTAAATAAAAAAATAAAATGACTCTTCTCTCTTCCTGCCTGCCTGCCTACTCTCCTTGTAGGTGTGAAATGCCAAGAAGATCCTCAATCTCTGCGGGAGCTAAAGGCGCCCTTAGGACACACTGCTAGAGTCACATGATGGCAGACAGGAGCCACTAGGAGACCGCTCTCAGCGAAGCCCGATGGTCACTGAGTTGAGAAGCATGTGCTCTCCAGGGAGATGGGCGTTAGAGCCACAGGACCTCCAGGAGGAGAGAAGGAAGCCGAGATGCCTCCAGGGGCAGAGGTAAAGCTGCAGACATCATTTTGGCAAAAGGCCTGAGATGAGTCTTAGAAAACAGAATAGAACACGAGATTCTGTACTTGCAAACAGGTATTTACTGGGGATTTCCTCAGGCGGTATTGTGCCAATCTGTGCTTCTCCACCACTCTGTGGTGACGGATTCATGTTTCTTACTTTATTTGCAGTCTGATACATGGTCCTACTATGCCTGACTATAAGCAGCACAAGTCACGAATGAGTCCCACGTGAGATCAACAACATCCAAACTGTCCACCCCCTGTTCAACAGGATGAGTCCACCTATGTCGTCCTTGCATAGGGTAGTGAGAATTTCATTGACTTGTTGAAGTGAGTTGAGAGACAAAGGGAGCAATCAAAGATGACTCGAGTGTTTGGTCTGGGCAGCTGGAAGGATAGAGTTTCTACGAACTGATCTGGGAGAGACTATGAGGGGTGGGGGAGCATTCAGGAGTTCCTTTTTTGGTCATGTTAAATTTGAGATGTGTTTGAGCTGTTGAGAGTAAATGTCAAGTGGCCAGCTGGATATGTGGCTCTAGTGTTCAGGAGAGTCCAGTCGGAAGACAAACCTATGAGTCATGTGCATGTACATGGTCTGCGGAGCTGCAAGTCTGGAGAAGAATCTGGCACCTGGCAGTTGGAAGGGTCTCTAGTGGTCGCCTGCTTCAAATTTGCCATCTTCTAAAGGGAAACTCAGTTCCAATGCAAGGGTTATAGTCACAGTTATGGTTTGAGTCAGTTGGAAGATCTGGATTAGAACCTGGGTCTGCTAAGACCTGCCTCCTCTTTACTGTGCTTTGACTGGCACGTAGAACGGACAGCCTTTGTTGGGGTAGCTCTCACCCACACGCACTCCGCTGTCTATATGGGTGGGCCACTCCCCACTCTCCCCACTCAACCCCTAGATTTCCACTCAAGAATGATGCAGTCCACGAGCTGTCTGCTCCTAGTGGATGAAGAGATAAGACCAGACATCGACAGGAACATTTAGAAACTCATCGTTATCATTTGTTTACTCTCAACAGCTCAAACACATCTCAAATTTAACATGACCAAAAAAGGAACTCCTGAATGCTCCCCCACCCCTCACAGTCTCTCCCAGATCAGTTCGTAGAAACTCTATCCTTCCAGCTGCCCAGACCAAACACTTTTGAGTCATCTTTGATTGCTCCCTTTGTCTCTCAACTCACTTCAACAAGTCAATGAAATTCTCGGCTTACTTGTTCACATATGTCCAACATCGAATAACTTCTTATCATCCTACCACCACCTCACTGCCGGCCTGGCACGTGGGGGAGGCTCGCTCTGGTCTTGCCTTGGCCTTCTGCTGTCCACTCTCACAAAGCAACTAGTGTCAGTTTGCTCAAACTCACACCAGCCATCCCTCTGCTCAGAACCTTCCACTGGTGATGCCTAACCTCAGAGCAAAGAAAAAGGTCCGAACTGTGATCTGCAAAGTGCTGCAGAGCTGGCTCCCCATGCTTCTCTTACCCGGCTTTCTCCCCTGCACCTCCTTGTTCTCTGTACCAAGCGCATTGGCTTCTCTGTGAGCAGGGCCTCTGCACTTGCTGTTTTCTAGGCCCACAATGTTCTTCTTTCAGCCCTGCACGGTGCACTCCTCATTTCCTTCAGGGTTTTCCTCAAAGGTCTCCCTGCTCCCCACCATCTCAGGTTCCATCCCTGAACTCATTCCCCTTCCCGATTTCTTTTTCTCTCCTTAGCCATTAGAACTATATGACAAACTCCGGCTTGTCTGCGTATGTCTCCATGCCAGAGTGCAAGGTCACAAGAGCAGAGAGTTGGGCATGTTTTGTCCATGATTTATCCCCAGGGTCTCCTAGAGTGCCTGGCACAAGGCAGATGCTCCATTCATTTATGGAACAAGAGAAGGAGTTCTCTGCTCTCCGGTGAGGCTGCTCCAAGATCTTCTGGCTGCCCCTCCTCTATTTGGTCACCAGACTCAAACAGCAAACACCTCAGTATCCAAGGAGAAAATTCCAACAGGTGTGAAAGAAGCCAGTCTCCATCATTGAGGCACCCAGTGGAGAGGGCACTGCAAAAAAACTCACTCTTCAGTTCACCACCACCCTGGCTTCGTACCCCTGTCTCAGCAAGGAAAAATACCCCTAGGATGGCTTTTTAATAACTAAATCCTATGTAAACCCTTCAGCTGTTTACCTGAATTACATTTAATCTCCTACAGAGATGCCTCTAAATCACCTGCTCTCAAGAAGACAGGAACAAAACCCACTCCTCCTCTGAAGTCTTTTTTATTGCTCTGGCTGCTAAGAAATCAAGCTTTAATTTCTATCAAGAGAAGAGGCGCAAAGTAACAGAGAAATTATTTTAAGTTTTTTTTTATCCCCTCAGCGTTGAATGATCTAACCACAGTTCTCACAGAACATTTAATCTCCAACAGGTAACAGGTTTTATCCATTTAAATGGACCTTTGGACAAAGGTCCTGGGCCCCAACTGCAGGTGCATGTGCAAGCCTGCTGGGTCTTTCAGTTGTCCCCACCAGGGAGGTCACAAGGTGCTGGCTTTGGGAAAAGCCAGAGCCATACACAGATGAGACTTCCTCTCTGAGAGATGGGCTCAGCAGGGCACACCAGCCACTTGGGGGTAGAGGGGTCCCTTCTTATCTCTGTGGGTAACTGAGGTACCTGCTTTAATGTTCCACATTCAACCACAGTCCCTCTGAAAGGAACAGGACACACCAAATCTATGACCCCAAGATCCACTTAGATGGCCCGGGAGCACCGCACGCTCTAATCCAAGAAGCCCCTTCACAGCCCGCCTGACAACCACGCAGCACCATCTCACCGTCTCCTAGGAAGCCTGCCCCTCCTAAATGCTCGGTCCCCTTGGGGTTTATTATTCTCTTCAAAGACCTAGGGTGGACACATTCTGGTGGAGTAGGGGTTTGGTCCACTGCGTTTGGCCAGTGCAGTCCACAGACATCCCCAAGGACCAGGGTTCACGTCCTGGGACCAGGAGAAACAACTAAGAGGAAAAGCTAAATAAAATAAGTAACATTCTTCTTCCTCTCCCTGCCTGCCTGCCTGCCTGCCTGCCTGCCTGCCTTTGCTCGCCTTTGCTCTTGCCTGAACCTTTGCTTAAAGAAACAAACAAAACTTAAGGTCTTCGCACTCGCAATCATGGAGTGCTCAGCAGATGCCGGCACTTCACAGGCCTTACTTCATGCAATACCGCAGCCCGAGGAGAGAATCACCCTCCTGCGTGCAGGTGAGAGACAGGCTTCAGCCCTTCCTAGCCACTCTCCTTGTGACAGGGGTTATCAAGTGATCAAGCAGAGTCATTTTATGAGCAGTGTAACCATTGCCTGAATCCCTTTCATCCTTATTCTAGAAACACAAGCTAGCACCTTACAGAAGCCATAATTCATGTGAGGCCCTCAGAGAGAGGGAGAAAAGGGCCTGGCATATTTAGTCTAAACACCGAGAAACTAGGGAACACCATTCACTGCACAATCAAATAATAAGGCAGATCATTCTCAGCTGAGGGATGACTGAAACCATGCCAACCAACATTGGGTGTCTTCATTTCACCAAGGTTAGCTACTTATTTTTTTTAATAGACTTTGCTTGAGAGTCGTTTTAGGTTTTACAGAAAATCTAACTGGGAAATACAAAGTTCCCAAATACCCCCTGACCCTACAAACAGCTTTCCCTATTATTTACACCTTCTATTAGTGTGGCAAATTTGCTGCGATTGAAGAACTTTCAAATATTGATGTTAACACCCATAGCTTACATTAGGATTTACTAGGTGTTGTCTGTCTTATTGGTTTGACAAACATATAATGACACAATCATTACAGTACAGTTTCATTGCTCAAAAAATCCCATGCCCTACTTATTCATCCCTCCTCTTCCCACCCCCAGCTGCTGATCCCAAATCAGTGACCAAACATCATGGAATCAGCAATTAGAGAAAAATCACAGTACCAAGATTAATATACAAAGGTCACTCGTTTCCCTAACACGGAAGTTCTCACTTAACAGCATCCACAGATTCTTGGAAACTTCAACTTTAACAAAACCAGGTCCTTGAATAAAGGTGTTTCATTCATTGTTGGCCAGGATTTCTTTTTTCTCATTAATGTTACAACAAAACGATGTTAAATGAAACTACACAATTCAAGGACTGCTGTCCTAGCAATGAACAAATGGAACTTGAAATTAAAAACACATTAGTACCCCCAAACCTTCAAAACAGTCAAGCATAAATCTTCAAAAACAAAACAAAACACACACACACACACACACACACACACACAATCTATAGGAAAACTGCAAACCTCTGATGACAGAAGTCAAAGAAGATTGAAACAGGTATTCCTCCATAGAATTTAAAAAGCAAAAATGTCCTACATCATTTATTATACGGAAATGCAAATAAAAACTGAGACACCACCTCAGACCAGTGAGAATGGTCAATAGCAAAAAGACTGGCTGTAGCGGGTGTTGGAGCCAGTGTGGAGAAAAAGGAACCCTGCTGGTGGGAATGTAAATTGATACAACCTCTTTGAAAAACAGTATAGAGATTCTTCAAACAGATAAAGATGGATCTACTGTTGGATCCAGCAAGTCCCCTCCTGGGCATATCCCCAGAGGATATAAACAATTCACAGTAACCAAAACTTGGGAACAACCTGAGTGCCCATCAACAGATAATAGACGAAGAAGTTGTGGTACATACACTCAATGAAATTCCATGCAGATGTTAAATAAGATGAAATTGTGCCCTTTTCAACGGTCTGGATGGAACTGGAGAGGATCATGTTAAGCAAAATAAATCAGAAAGAGAGAGAGAAATAGAAGATGGTGTCACTTATATGTGGAATATATCAAAATGAAACAAATGAACTCAGAAATTCCAACGTAAATAACCAGACACAGGACAGTGATCACGGTGGGGAAAGGCAGGGTAGGAAAGAGGGGGAAAGGTGTTGAGAAGGACACTGGAACTCTGGTGGTGGGTGTGGGGTGAAATACAGACTGAGAAACAATTTCAACATTCCTAAATGAATAATGAATTTAGCACTGCAAAGTAAAGAAATTAAAAAACAAAACACAAAAAAATAATAACTCTCCAACTCTCTCTGTTGTCCTAATCTCAAATCAAAGGTTTAGAAATGCCTTCCTTCATAGCCATGGCTAACAGAGAAGCCCCCTAAACAAGGGCGGCCTCATCAATGAACAGCCCAGGCCCCACCCTGTCAGCTAGCGGCCACAAAGACGCTCTAAGAGGGTTGCCAGACAAAGAGTATGCAAGTGTGCAGCATATGCATGTCCCCAGAACTCATGGAACACTTGACACTAAACAACTTTAAGTTACTGGTCACTTGGCCGAAACGTGGATTTACCTGGGCCTCCGTGTTTTTATGTATTGTATCTGGCAGTCCACACAGGGCCTCACTGTAGTGAAGACTTCAAACAGGGGAAGCAACAAACCTCTTAAGTGGATTCAGTGCTTGACATTTTCAAAGCCTTTTTGACTATTTTTCTCTCTGGATTTTACCACAGGTCTGAGAGGAAATCGAGACAAGTGTCTCTACCCTCATTGACCAGAGGAGAAAAAAACAGGCACCAACCAACGCTGCCACGGCCACGCGGGTCGGAACACAGCTGGCACCAACCACACATAAGCCCACCTGTTCACCCAGCCCAGAGGGTCTTGACTGGCTGCATCTTAGAATCACTTGAGTTGTTGCTTAAAGTGTCAAAAGTATTCAGTCTGGAATGGGGCTCAGGCATCTTTTAAAAACATTTCACAGGCACACTCTGGTGGCTCAGGTGTTACGTCCTCAGCTCCAGCATACTCTACATGGAGCCTAAGGACCCAGGTTTGACGCCCGGGGCTGTGGAGAACCACCAAAACGAAGTGCTAAATAAAGGGAAGGTGCTTCTTCCTCCTCTCTTCCTGCTTTCCAGCCTGTCTACTTGCCTTCATTCCTGCCTGCTTTCTTCCTCTAAAAAATTTTAAGATTTCATAATAGAAAAACTTAAAAATATATGAAAACAGATAATAATGAACCCACAGGTTGCCAATCACCCAACTTCAACCTTTCTCAACCTGTGGCCAGTCTCCTTCCAGATTCCAGCGTTGCTGAACACGGTTCTCCACAGCGAGGGAAATGTTCCAAGCTGCACTGTCCAGCGTGGCAGCTACTGGCCACACTGACTAATGAGTGCTTGACAGGTGGCTGGTGTCACAGAGGAGGTGCATTTTCAATGCTTAAAAAATTGATTTCAATTTGAATAACCACAGGTGGCTAGTGGCTACAAGTAGGACAGCACCATCAATACCTCCCTCATTCGCCCCCCGCAACCGATATGAAGCAAATCCCAGATAACAGTTCATCTAATTAACAATACTTGTTAAAGCTAAAACCACAGTTGGAGACCAATGACTTACCAAATATTCAATAATGTGATACTCCATTTAATTAGAAGACAGACCTCCAACCAATTCACAACTTTGAGAACAAGGCCTTCACCACCAGCACATCAAATGCTGGAAGAGAGAGACTTCTGCCAGGTTCCAGCCCAAAGATTTGGGCTTATCTGTTTGGGGAGATGATTCTTTTAATTCCCCTCCTCCTCTCCTTCATCTCCCCACACGTTTCTCATGTGATTCAAATGGGTATTCAGTGATGAGAACCACTGCTTTAACGTCTGTCTATAAAGAAGACTCCACAGCAGCACTATGAACATCAGCATCCATTGGGAACTGGTTCGAAAAACAGAATCTCAAAATCCATTCTAGACCTTGTAAATCAGAAACTTTTGCATTTTAACAAGGACTCCAGGTGACTTAAATTTACATTCAAGTTTGAAAAATACTACTCTGAAACAGTGGTTCGCAAACCGGGACCCCCTGATCAGTGCCCTCAAATGACCTGGGAATTTGCTAGGAATGTAAATTCGGGTGCCTCACCTGAGAATCACAAACTCTGGGGCTGGGGCCCAGAGAGCTGTGTCTGCATGTTAGCCAGCTCTTCTGGGGCAGTAGTCGCAGGCTCCAGTTCTGGTTCCACCGCTCTGGAGTCTAGAACACAGCTCCATGTATCCCCAAGCAGCCAGCAGTGATCATAAAAACAAGCACGTGATCTCAAAAAAGCAGCTGAAGCCATCCTCAGACTCCCACACACACGATTACAAAGAAATGAAGATACCTCTGTAATTTGTGACGTAGAAAAAACAAGCAGGAATGAGGGGGAGGAATTAAAATCAAAGACAGCAGCCTAGGTCCTTAGAAAAGTGCGACCGATGATTGATGTTCACAAAAATGCTCAAGACATTAAACGCAGCAGTTGTGTTCAATACATTCTTAAGAAGGAAACCAAGTTTACATTTGAGAAATATTTCTCTTACAACGTTCTGCATTTCTTTCAAGTGAAAAATAATTGCTGAGAACAGTCTATTGTGTCAAGTATTTCATTCCTAAAAATGTGGGGGAAGGGAGAACAAGAACAAGAGGAAAGGTTACTCCAGGGCTCCTGGTAGGACCCAAGCCCATTCTCCAGAGCAGCCAGTTATTCCGAAGCTATTTGAGGTCATGAATTCTTCTGAGCTGAAGCTATGGACCTTCTGCCCTTCTAGTGCATGTCCAGAACATAAAGACAATTTCACATGCAATATCAGAGGATTCAAGACCCCTAAGTCAAGGGGTCTGATGCTGACGCTGCCTATTTTATGCAGAAAGCAGGCAGAAACAATAAAACACAACTATTCAGGGATATAATCATTCAGAGCCTGGGGTGAATCCTAGTTCTCTAACTCCAAGTAGCTAAATAACACTCAGAGACTCAGATTCCAATTAAAAAGAGGCTGGGTGTGTCCTGGTGGCTCAGGTGTTAAGTCTGCAGTTGGGGTGTAGCTCATGGAAAACATAAGGTCCTGGGCTAACAACCCTAGAGCCTGGGGAAAAAACAAAAAAATAAACTAATAAGTGAATGAAAAATGCTTCTTCCTCCTTTCTCTTTCTTCCTGCCTGCCTACTCGCCTTCATCCCTCCCTGCTTCCTTCCTCTTAAAAAATAAATAATAATCTGCTTAAAAAAAAAAAAAAAAAAAAAGGCTGTAGGAAAGGCAGTCTTACTGCTGTCCTTCTACAGGAAGAAAGTGAAATCTGACAGGTGAGGGGCTGGTCTAGGTGAGCAGCAATGGGATCACTCTTTAAGCCATCGACCGCTGAGTAGGATATTGTGCTGCTTTCCCTCTCCAAGTCAGCCAGGCCTGACATTCCTGTTTTTACTGCCCGCCCTTTAGACCCCACCTTCACACACCCATGCCATCCATGGCCACTTGTCCCCTTCCCACTAGGAAAGACCCATCTCTGTATCCAGGACTATCCCCAGCCAGGTAGGGCTGGTCAGTCCATCCTCTAAGCCTCCCTGAATCCTGAACAGACAACACTCCTAAGTCAATGACACTGTACTGCACTTTATTTTCAATGAACGTGTGAAATCCTTGAGAGTGTGTGACTCATCTTTGTATCCCCAGAGCTGCCCGTGAGGACTGGACAAATGGGAAAAGGACGGCCACTACTCCAGCCCCCAGAGATTCACAGTGGAACAGCCTTGGGGCTGTGGCAAGTGCTAGGGTGCCCTGGTACTGTGTCTGCAGTTCAGTCTCTAGGATGAAACCTGAAGTCCTGTGAGGCTGCAGGTGTGTTTTCCTTTCTTTACGTAACAAGTACAAAGGGCCACATTATGCAGGCAACATGGTGGGTAGCCCTGGAGACCCTTCATTTTCTTGAAGAATCAAGTTCTTCCAAACAAAACAAAAGATCCCAAGGGTATGTGTTGAACGGGAAGAAGTCAGGAAATGAGGACCTAACTCTACACACCTACTTTGCAGGAACCCCAAACACAGTAACAGGGCAAATCCTCTCAGCAGCTGGGCTGTCCTCTCCTACACCTCACAGCCCTTCAAACCCCACGCACTGCCCCCACCTGTTGCATTCGCCTCCAGCAAGCTGGGGGAAGTGGGGAGGGACACCTACAGGCACCAGGGAGCAGAGTAAAGAGCAGGGATGGCTGTACTCTTCAAAGTGGTTCTCCACCCAAGGGTTGTGAACTGGGGCAGGAGGGGACCTGAGTTTCCAGTGCCCACAGAGCTGTGGAACCAGGGGACGCTGCACAGGAGATCACCAGTGCACGTGAGGGCTTGTGTTAGCCTACGTGAGCATGCATTCACTCACGCACACCCACACACACCACAGCCGCCCCTTGGGGACAGAACAGAGCTAGCTTTAGCAATAGGCTGACTACCCTGAGTCCTGTAGCCCCATCACCCTGACAGCACCGCTGTTCACACCCTCTGTAAGGCGACATGGAAATGGGGGTTCCAGTAGCCCCTGGGAAGTGGGCAGCAGAGTCAGTAGTGAGGGTGTGGAGACCCCTACGCTCAGACTTTCCAGGGAGGTGATGCCTGGCGCCTTCCTGGCCGCGGCACCCTCTTCCCTCCAGACAGTCTGGTTCGAGAGCAGCAACAGGAGAGGAGGCGGAGCACATGGACAACAGGCCTTGTGTGCTGCTAAGCTGTATGACCAGGGCATTTGGGGAACTGCAGAAAGGAAGCCTGGGTGTACCCCGAAAGGGTCTAGGGGAAGCAATGGAGGTGGTCACACTTGGGGTAGGGAGATGATTTGGAGGGGAAACGAAGGTAGGTAACATAATGAGGAATTCAGATGAACAGAGTTTAATACTTATAAGCTCAGGTAAAAATGTCGATGAGGTAAAAGGGTATGAGGAGGGGGTGGTCAAAGGTCCCATGGTCTCCTTCCTCACTTCTCAGAGGTAAAACTTTTTGTGGGTATACAAGTCCAGTGTGTATTTCTTTGAGCATCAATGGGATCATACTCTATACATACTAATTCAGTTTACTTTTTTCACTTCACCATTTATTTTGAATACCACTCTCCTTTAAAGTATAAATAAACCTTAAAATAATAAAACATTAATAAGCATAAAAATAATGGTTGCTTATTATTCCACTGTAAGCAGGTACAAAATGGCCCCTAGCTATAGGCATTTAGCATGTTTCCAATATGTTTCTGACTCGAACCTGGTGATTTGCAATTGCATGGTCTGTGTGGGTTCACCCCTGGGAGGAAACTGCAGGAGAATTTCTGGGTCAAGGAAAACTCCAGGTACACGCCCACCAACTGTTCAAATAGCACTTCGAGTACCTCCCACCTGCAAGAAAGAGGTAAGAACAAATGAGCTGTTATTTTGTCAACACTGAAGGTAAACTGATCTTGCTTGCTCTTGAACCCCAGTAGGAAAAAGTCATTTATTAAGGGGTGGATTAAGGGCATCTCTACTCTTTCTATATTTTTTCTATTGTCTGTACATATATTTTTATGATAAGTACTAACTGTGCAACCTAACACAAGTTATAAAACATTACTGCAGAACAGGTAATTACATGGCATATTTATCTCCAATCTATTATATATCCTAATTCTTTTCACTGTCTTCAGCACAACCCAGGGAGTGATAAATTATGTGCATAAAAAATCACCTTGCACTTTTTTTTCAGAATTATCTCCCAGGGGTTGCAAGGGCTGCCTGTGGGGGTCAGCACCAAATTAGTGTCTAGCCTCAAGCCCACCCCAGTATGAGCCCCTGCAGCAAGGGGCATTCACAGCAGGCAATAGCCCAGCTTGCTGTTTGCTCAGCCAGGAAACCAGCAGGTCGAAAGCAGGACTCTCCACTCGGGCTCTCCTTTCCTGAAAAACCCAATTCTCATTGCTGTCCCCACCCAGACCCTTTCTCTACCCCCAACTTTCATCATAAGTGAGAGTCTTACTGCAGGGCACACGAGCCTTGGCATCAAAGATCTGCGTTACTCACTGGTTCCCAGAAAAACACTTGTCTGGGACACGGGTTAAGGAGCAGTCAAGAAGAGGTCATTGATCCCTGTCTGCAGGGCTCCGCGGCTTTGGCACAAGGAGGGGCCATGGCTTTCCAGATGTTCCACAGAAGGGCTGGACTGGAGCCAGGAGAGCCCTGCAGACCTACAAAGGGATGCCTGTTCCCCAGTGTGCACCAGGAGAAATCGAGAGCTCTCGGAAGAGAGTGTCTGAGATGCCTGTGGTGACCCTCTTGCTGCTGTACTCACTCCAGGTCCACAGCCAGCACCCAGCTCTCCTTCTCCACCACTTCCCATCCACCCCTCCCCCGGCCTTCCCGGCACACACATTTTCCCCCAAACTACCAGCTTGGGTTTCTATAGCAACAAAGCAAAAGTCAAAGGGTTTGAAGAAACAGCAAACTTGACAGTGACCATACAGAGAGGCAAAGAAAAGAGCCTGGGAAATTCTGACTGCGTCCTCCAAAGCTGTCCTCTGAGGAGGAGTGCCAGTCTGTCAGGGGGCCCCAGCTACCAGTCTATAAAGTGAGCTCTCAGAATCCAAGGCACGATGCCTTCCCTCTTGCTCTGCCCACCTTCTCTGGGGGGAAAGAGATCCAGAGACACACTAAACAAAGCACTACATAAGTCGAAGTCACCCGAAGAGGGATCAAAGCCTAAAAGCGGCATGACAGCAGAACTATTGCTACCACCAGTGATGCAGTCACTCACTGAGCAAAAATGTACGGAGCAGCTAACATGCGCCAGGCACCAGGCCAGCTTGCTAGGGTTGCAATGACAAGCAAGTAAGATACAATTCTAGAGGGACAAAGAGGTAATGTGTGAACAAACAGTCATTTCAAAAGGCACTAAGTGTAATTAAAAAAAAAAAAAAAAGATAGCCTAACAACAAAAAGTATTCCCAGAGACTATGTTATGGCATTAAAAGGGTGGCAGGATGATAAGACAGAAAAACAGACTTGAAGAATACAAAAATGCTGATTCAAAAAGATATCTGTACTCCTATATTCAGTGCTGCATTATTTATAATAGTCAAGATATGGAAACAATAAGTATCCATAGACAGACGCGTGAATAAAGTGTATGTGCGTGTATGTGTATAAGTATAAGTGTGTATATGTATATATGTGGACTACTGCTCAGTTATTTTTTAAAAAGATAGAATCTTGCCATTTATAACATATATGGACCTTGAGGGGATTATGCTAAATGAAATAAATCAGAGAACGACAAACACCTATTCATTCATATGTATATATAAGGAAACAAAAATAAATAAAAGAAAACTCTTGACTATGGGAGCAAAACAGTAGGGACCAGAAGGGAAAGGGGAAGCAGCATGGGTAAACTGAGTAAAGGGGATCAGTTGTGTGGTGATGAGTGGAAACTAGACTTTTGGTGATGAGCATGCTGTAGAAGATACAGATGGTAACATGAGTCTGTACACTTGGAATTAATGAAATGTTATAAACAAGGTTACTTCAATACTTTTTTTAAAAAAGAAAACAAAGCAAATGAGCAAACAACATACTCCTAGAGACAGAGGAGGGAATGACAGTGATCACAGGGCAAGCGGGTGAGTGGCAGGTGAATGGTAAGACGGGTCAGTTGTATGACAGGGGTTGGAACTGAGATTTTCAGTGGTGATCATGATATTGTGCATACAGATGTCCAATTATAATGCTATATACCTGAACATGCAATGTTAAAGCCAAGGTCACTTCAATAAACACGTAGTTAGGAAAAAAGAAGACTCCACTCTGTGTGTATGCAGAGCTTTTCTTTCAAAATATGTACTCAGGCACGTCAACTCATTTTGTCAACTAAGTGTTGAGTTAGTCGAGTGAGAACAAATCACAATGCTCCTTTACCTAAGCAGAAACAAAAGCCAAAACATTAAGAAATGACTTAATTTGATTCTTTAGAGGTGTATTTATCAAATGACCATACAGAGAACGAAAGGATCTGCCACAAATTATGGGAAGATATTTGCAACAAATACAACTACCTCTGGAGTAGTAATAATAGATAAAGGTGTACTAGAAAAATGCACAAAAAAGCAAACACATTTTTAAGAAAGATAAAAACCTAAAGACACATGAAAATATTCTCAATATCATTATTAAACAGAAAAAATCTATAATGACATATCACTTGCCATATCGGCAGAAATTTAAAAGTCTAATAATAGCAAATATTCACGAAGAGAGAAAGGCACCTGTGACTCAGGTGCCTGAGATTTGGGCTATGAAAGTTGTGGATCTGGGTTTGAGATGGGGGTACAGGTAAGGGGCCAAAAAAAGTCAATTGCACACATAGCTGGGGGTAGCATCAATTGTTATATCACTTCAGAAAACAATTTATCATTACCTAGCAAATAACTTAGCATTACCTATGTTGAACATGCCTACTGAAGCATCAGCTCCATACCTAGGCAAATATTATGAAGAAACTAGGCAAGTGGGCCTTAGAATAGAAAAAATTACCTAAGAGCAAAAACGTGAAAGCAATCCAGATGTGAATGAATAGTAGAGTATACAAAGTAAGTTTTGATATATTAATAAAATGGAATAATAAACAACAATAAAATGAATGGACTATATTCATACACATCCTTATGATCAAACCTCAAAAGCGTAATATTGGATAAATCACACACACACAAAAAAAAAATATATATATATTTACAGGATGGTATTATTTAAATAAAGTTGAAAAGTAGTCAAACAATATATATTTTAAGAAAAGCTACATATAGGTGGTACAATCATAAAGAAATGAAAAAATTACCATGAAATTCAGGATAGTAGTTACCTTTGGGGAAGGAGAGGGAAAACACAAATTTAGTGTAGGTTCCCAAGGGTGCAAAGGCATCAGAAATGTTCTTTTCCTTAATTTGGATCACAGCTACCGATAAAATAGAACAATGTCATTTCAGAATTGAAATAGTGGCAGAGTAGGAAAATCAGGCTGATTTAAATGAATCCCAAAGGCAGACTGAGTCAAGGAAAACACATCACAGAGTATTTTTTTCCAAAATTCAAACCAAGAAATGATCATTTGTTCATTTTCGAAGGCAAGGAAGCTTCATACAGTCTAGAAAAGGAATGTTAAATCTAAAGGACTCGGGTTTGATTTACTTTTGAACATTTAAAAATGAAAGCAAAGTGGGTTCCTCGCAAGGCGAAGCAGGTGTTTCTACTTGGCCTGTCAGCACAGCGGCCACAGGGCCGTACTTACAGCCAGGGGGAGGTTCAGTGGCCAGATGGAAGTCTCTCTGCCAGGCTCCAGCTCTGCTGATGGCCCTGGTGACCCCAAAGCCACCTCTTACTGGCAGTTCTTGACTTGCCAACATTTAGCCTTAAACAGCACACCGGAGGGTGGCCATCAGCCGGTGGAAACACCCACAGAGGTTGTCCTGCCTGCCAAGCCACCGGGCCACCTCCACACTTACATCACACTGACCTCAACGGCTGTCACTTGCTCATTCCAGAACAAGCACTTCATAAGACCTTCAGAAGACCCACCCTATCCCGGCACTGTCTTTGTCATGAAGGTAGAGCAGAGATCAAAATAATCCCTGTCTTCTTAGAGGCTTAGGTGCTAAAGAAAGTGTTTGTGCAGTTATTTGAATATTGCAATGCCTCTTGCCCTTTTTTGTTAGATAAAAATGACAGATGCAGAAAAAACTGAAGATATCAGCCCTGTAATAAAATGCATCTATTCCACTTCAGAGGACAGAGTCTAATACAGCAAACAACGGCACGGTCCTCGGGGCTGGGGGTGGGAGGGTGGGAGGGCTGCAAAGTTTCCCTGTTTCTTCCTCAACAGGAAGCTGCCAGCTCTTAAGCAGAACGACAAAGTTGCCCAGATGACCAAGTGGGCAAAATGCTGGACACATTATCAAAGACTGTGTCTAAACAACAAGACACAGGGAGAGGATTTTATAACATATTTTAGTTCTCTGAGAACGGAATCTCTGCTGAAGGAACACTGCATGGTGACAGGGAGGTTTAAACCTCACAGCAGGCCAGTATCTTCACAGGGCACCTTGTTCACGGGCTTCATCTTTTCTACCACGGAGCAGTGAACCCCCTTCACACCATGTGCCCAACCACCCTCTCTCTTTCCATTTTGCATCCAGTGATTTGCTTGTTTTAACTAAAAGTTTATTCTTATTGGTGCACCCTGGTGGAGCAGTGGTTTCGTCAATCACAGGTCACATACCTTGGGATTTGAGTCCCGGGGCCGGGGGAGACAACCAGTGTGAACAACTAAATAAAAACAAAATAAAATGCCTCTTCCTCCGCTCTTTCTGACTGCCTACCTAGTCGCCTTCATTCCTGCCTGCACCTTTCCTTTTAAAAAAAAGTCTATTGTTTGACTCAGCTGATTTTTTAAAGCCTGTTTTTGTTGAATTCAGTTCATGTGTCTTCTTGGCAACTCTATACACTACATGTAAGTGTTATCATATGATGTCTTTCTCCTCTGACTGATCTCCTTTAGCATAATTCCCTCTAGGTTCATCCATGTTGCTGCAAATGACAGGATTTCATCTTTTTGATAGCTCAGTAGTACTCTGTTATGTTTATATACCACATCTTCTAAATACACTCTTCCATCCACGGGCACTTAGGTTGTATCCAGCTATGGTTATTGTAAATAAGGTTGCAGTGAACATGGGCGTGCACACAGCTCTGCAAGCAAGCGTCACTGTGTTTTTAGGGTAAATAGCCAGGAGAGGAATAACTGGATCATATGGGATTTCCATTCTCAAATTTTTGAGGACTCACTATACTTTTCCAGAATGGTTGTACCATTTTACACCCTCACCAACAGTGACTTACACTTCCCTTTTCTCCATAAACATCCTCTTCAAGACTCACTGTTTCCCATCTTTTGGGTCACAGCCATTCTCACAGATGTGAGGTGATAATTCATTGTTGTTTTGATTTTCATTTCCCTAATGACCAGAGATGTAGAACATATTTTCATGTGCTGGTGGGCCAACAGTATGTCTTCTTCAGGAAGTCTTCATGTGAGAATCTAAAATCCTGAGCAGTCACTGAATCACAGTCTTGCCATCTATTGATGCGATCAGGTTGCAGTCCAGAAACGCCCACTAACTGGTTCACCTTCGGCTCACTGGTTAGTAGCGGAACCAGGAACAGGATCTGAACTTCTGATTTCAATAAACGGGTTCCTTCTACTACACCTCACCATGAAGTTGCTGGATTCAATGTAACTAATCCGGGCCTGTGCCCAGCATGTGAGGCCCTGCTCTGGACTTCTTCCAGGCCTCGTGGTAGTCAGTGTCACACTGGGTTTTGATAGTCTGGTTCCCCACTGGAACAGAGATAGACTTTGTGTAGTCAGAATGGGCTCTGCTGCCATATCACGAGGCCGGCCAGGAGCCCCGGTGCTTGGGGCCAGCTCGCAGCTCCAGGCCCATTTTACAGAAATTTCTGCTTTTGAATGGCTTGCGGCTTACTGGGGTAGGCAGGGCACAAACTGGACTCTGGGTACAGACACAATACGATGTATGAGTCCATGGCTGTACGGAAAGACGCAAAGAAATGTGGGGCAACTGCCATGTCGTGAACCACCGGGTGCGAGTGGGCTGGCTGGCTTGGGAGGGTCCCCCTGGAGGGACACCTTGACATTCAGTTTTGAAAGAGTAGAGGAGTAACTGAATAAACAGGGAGGGCACAGGGTGTTAGAACTGGGGACTGGGTGTGTAGATTGCCTCTGAGGTGGCCTCCGAGTGCCCCAAGTAAGTGCCAGGTACAGAAAGCTTAACACGCAGGCCCGACGCCCACCTGTGAAATGGCCTGCACACTGGCATGTGGAACAACTGGTTCTCCACGGCAAAGTCAGTCCCACCACCTTGTTCATCAAAACAGTTTCCTTTTGAAGTGATAGTTTTTCCTGTTATTTCATTCAGTCACACACTCATTTATCTGACAAGTAAACCCTATGCCCCTACTATGTACCAGCACCTTATTCCAGAACTCCCTCTGTGTCTCCCCATTCGTAAAAGGCGGGTGCACCTGGCCTACCTCAGAGGAGAATCGTGTGCAGGTAAGTTCTAGCAAGATCCTTGGCTGTGTTATTTTAATTCAAGCCCCAGGAAGTGGGAGAAAATCAGCACCGTGGGATCAGATCCAAGCACCACTCAATAGTTGAAGGTATTTATAGAAAAGCAAACCACAAAAACAAAAAATCCAATATCCTGACTGGTTGCTTTTGGTTTTCCTGGTATAAATTGGTGCCTGCTCTCCTGAAGAACACCGACAGGATCTAGTCTGACCTTCTGCAGGAGATTCCAGCCAGGATTTGAACACGAAGGCCGGGGTAGTGCCCACCTCCCTGAGAATACTGAGTGCCCCTCAGCCCCTTTTCCCAGTGAAACGAGAATGGAGGGAAAGAGACTAAACAGAAAGGAATTCAAAGGTATTTAGATGTTCTATATGGTGGAAGTTGGGGAAGAGAAAAAGTAGATCCTTTCTTAAAAGTTTTCTATCAAATTGAAAGTGGTGCCTGCTCAGCATGGTGCAGGGGAAACGGTAGGTCTTGCAGTCTTTTCTTCCTCAGCATGTTGTGTAAGAACTAGCAAGCTTGGCCTCTCATAGGAGCTGCTCAGAAAGGCGGCACCCCAGGTTCCAGCATAGCCCACTGGGCCTGAATCTCTATGTTCACAGGGCCGCAGGTGATTTGCAGTCTCCAACTCTTCAAGCCTTACTTTTTCCACATGTCAAATAAGGATGATAAAACTAACCTGGAAAATCATTTAGGCTTAAACAAAATCATCTCTGTACAGAGATTGGGCTTAAAATTGTTTATTCTCTCCCCCTTCCCCCTTCCCCCTTCCAGCTGTCCAGCTCTGTGCAAACTTTTCTTGGCTTTGACTCTGAAGTTCAGGGTGAAAAGGGGTCCTCACAGCGCCTGAACAGGCCCGCTGTCTGTACAAGTGAGGCCATAGGCCCACACAGAATAGAGGACCTGCTCCTGACCATTCCCTAGCTCAGGGGGTCCCAGACGACAGAGCCAACCTCTTTCTCATTTTGCTTTTCCAGCTCTTAGCAAGGTGCCTGGCATGTCACAGACTCTCGGTACATGTTTGCTGACTCAGTTGGTAAATCAAGCAATTACCTAATTGTGGGGCAGGAACTACAATGCAGGTCTCCACAGAATCCCAGTCCCAACATCACAGACACCACTGAAAGTAAGCGGAACTGCCACTGAGTTCACGCTTGCTGAGATTTCCACCAGACTGCATGGCTGGCTGCGAGTCAAGGATGTGGGCTCCTGCTGCAGAGAAGATCTTTCTGTTTGAACGTCACCATCCTTGTCAACTTCTGGACACAAGCAAACCGGAGTGCTAGAGGGTAGGAACAAGCCACTGGCAGCTAGCCTCACCTGCTAAGCTGAGCAGAAGGAACCCAAGCTAGTAAAGGCATAGGATGGAGACGACCGAGTGTGGACAAGCAGCCAACAGACCCTAAATGCTGGAGAGTGCTGCCTGGTGCTAGTGAAACAGCACATGTCATTGTCCCTCCAGAGAGGAGAAAGTCTCTCAGCGGCGGCAGCAACAGTGCCAGGCACACAGAAGCCAGGTGTGCCCCTGCCCTGACTCAAAGCTCTTGATGTACCTCCACGCATTGCCCACTCCCTGGCAGACCAGCTACCTGCCTCTTGCTACCTGCAAGGTGGAGCATGCGGCCTGGGTGACAGGCACACTGTGGGAGAAACCCCAATTCCATCTCCCCCTTTACAATGGCAGGTGTTTGTGGAGACATGCGGCCATGAAGTGGCTATGGAGCACCAGTCCTGGTGTCCTCTGTCCTTAGACCAGTTGGTCTGCAAATTCAATGGCTCATTCCTCTCTGCCAGGGTCTTTTGCAGCTTGTCATCACCTTTGGTCATTAGCAAGTCACTGTTTCTATGTTTGTGGAAATGGTCACATTTTCACTTTTAGTTTTTTTCAAAATTTCTCAGTTTTTTAAGCAGCCCCTAAGTATGCATGGGAAAGAAAAACAAGACTACTGGCATGGGCAAGAAAGGTTTCCCCCTTTCTAAATTCATCCTGTCCCTCCCCAAGGGACACCACTGTTCCCACCGCATCACGTACCCCGGGAGAGACAACCCACACAGACCACAGTCACTCGAACGTACAGCCCTCGGGAAGAGGATGCTTCTAGTGTCTATTTCTGGGTCCCTAGAAGGAACAAAACAATGAGCACAGGTACCCAGTACAGAGTCATCTAATGACTGAGTACAGTTGTACCCAGATGTAGTCTTAAAAAGTTCAAACTTTGGTAAATCAAGCCCCCTATTTTATCTTCTTATGGCTCTTCAATAGGAAATGGCTGTTTCCTCAACCAAGGAGAGGCAATCCGCCGTTCAGGGTTGCCATATGGAGCTCAGCAGAGCAGGGAAGTGATGGCTGCTGTCCTTACTGCCTGCCTGCTCCAAGGAGAGCCTCCAGTCAAAGAAAGTCCCCTGGATGTCCTCTGCGCCCTGCTCTGCCAACGGCGAGCCAACAGCTCCAACACATGACTGTGCTTACTGGTCTACTGCTCGCCTCCTTCTAGAAGAATTTAGATACCACAGACCAGGGACTCTGCACCACAACTCTACACTCCCAGGGCCTGGTATGTAATTAGATAAGCAAATAAATGATGCTTCCAGTGATGGAAACTGAGGATGACAGAGAGAGAGAACAGGTGATTCAGAGACACTGATTTTCATCTGTGGGCATGTGGACATGTCTCACGAGTCCCCTCAGCCCACACCAAAGGTTTATCAAAAAGGATGAAGATAAAAGCCCCAGAGTTAGCAGCTCAAAGATGGTGAATGCACTTGATTGTGAAAATGTCAGTGTTCCCACTAAGCTAGGTAATAAGGAAGATCAATAAAACTGTCAACACTGGCCAATTTCAATTGGATAAAAGAATCAAGTAATTGGTCCTGAAAGACAACTCTCTAAATTAGGTTAACTGAATGGAAATACCCTTTTCTTTTAAGCCAAATCACAAGGACACCTACAACAGTAAATGATTAAATTATGGGTCACTTTAACCCAGTATGAGCTAAGCTGCAAACATGAATTTCCCAAAACAATCTTCTTTATAAGACACAGAGAAGATATACAGCAAGACAACAGACAGAGCTGGAAGCCAAGCCAGGAAACACAAGGCTCACTTCTTAACTTAAGGATCTATTATAAACTCACCCTTTCTATAAATTTACTTCTGCAACATGACCGCTCCTGACTCAATTATTTTATTAGTTAAATAGGCCCCCCATCAATACAAAATACACATCTACGCGCCCATAATGGCAGAGGGGCAGGAGGCTTTTGTGGCGACCCAAAAGAGCTTTGCTCTCCAAACACTCAGGATTCCATTCTGTTTTTCTTCTGCGAATGGCTGGCATTTGGTGTGGTGAACTGTGGATGATTCATTTCAGAGGAACTGCTGTGTATCTAGAGTCTATTTGGAAGGAAATGAGAGTTTCTGGGCTTATTTCTCATCAAGCATTTAGCATTGCCTCTTCGTGACATTATAACCCCCTGATGGGGGTTCGATGCTCATGATTCTCAAGCTGACTGCCCTTGTCTCATCTCGCACACAATGTTCACTTCAAGGAACAAGGATTTATTCTGGCAGAACAAAAGATGGAGCCCCAAATCCGGAGACAAAGGGACCTGTTTCCTGGGTCTGGCTATCAGCTTCCAACGGTTATGGGAGACTGTGGGATACACATCGCAAGACCAGTGTTTTTGAACACATGAATTTGGTTATTTTCACTTATATTAGGCAGTTAGGAGAATCCAGTAGTTTACACAGGTCTGGGAGCCTTAGGTGATCAGGACTAACATCTCATTGCCTAAGGCACCTCCCAGGAGATGTGACTAGCTCCATGAAGCTGGTAACTGTAACTTTGAAGTGCCCTGTTAAGGATGGTAAGGGCTTTCTTTAACCTCTCAACAAAGTTTCTCATTAGCAACCCAACAGAACTGTAAAACAGAAAGAGTGGGAGTGCATGGCTGGATGCTGGGACACCAGCTGGAAAGAATGAGAGGAGAGTGCTGGGGCTGGTACCATGCTTACTGGGCACTCAATGAGATCGCTAAGGGAGAAAAGAGAGTGCAGACCACAAAGATGCCTGTAAATGGGCTTGACCTTCTAGTCGCCTAAGTCTCATGCGTATAAAATATGCTCTACTCAATGTCCCAGACTTGACCTAGAACATTTCTCCTCCTTGGAAACCGAGGTAGGTGAGGGGTCTTGACCACGAAGACACATTCAAAGAGAACTGCTTTCAACCTTCAAATACAGCTTAATTATTTAAGGCATTTCATTTACTTGTTTGCATAGCATGAAATTTTCTGTCTGCAACACTGATGACTGTCTTTATTTGGAAGCTCTGACAGAACACAAACTGCATCTATTTAATTTATCTGTCTATCTAGCCTTCCCTAAAAATAAGTATTTTAAGGCTGTCTTTGACAATGATGACATGATCCTCTCCGTTTGGAATTGTCTTCTCGCATCTTCCCTGCCAATCTGGTCTTTTCCTTTTCAGTCCAAGCCCTGTCTCCTCCTGGAAGTTCTCCTGGGTTATTCCGGCCCCAAACTTATTCTCATTTGGAGAACTCCTGGTAACACTCAATTAAACATCCAATGTGATACTCTTCTCTAATGCTTTGGTCCTGTAAGTCTTGAATTCCTAATTAATGTCAAGCTCCTGGAAGACAAGGAGCATTTTTTAAACTTCTTGTGAATGCCATATCTCTTTTTCCATTTCCCTCCACATTTTCCAGTTCCCCAAACCCAGCATGGGCACCAAGCTGGGCATATTTGTTAACTACAGAGGTGACTACTGTTCATTTTAACAAGTGGTTCCTTTTTTTTAACTATCTGATCATTAGGAGGCATTAAATAATGTTGAATCTAAAAGAAAAATGGTAGAATTCCATGGCCTCAAGTTTCAGTGGAACTCTGGATTCTAAGAGATTTTATTTAAGTAGCGACTGTCCATGGGCATAGGCTTGAGAAGTCACCTCTATTTCACTGCTCGAGGCAATGCTCTTATGTTTGCCATTGCCACGAATGAAAGGATTCCTGACTGCTGGGACTTGACCCAGGTGTTGCTGCAGACCAAGACTCAGCTATGGAGCCAGATGGAGCCCCAAAAGGAAGTCAGCATTCCTGAACTGGGACCAAGGGAGGTTTTCATTACAGAGAGTGGAAAAGAGATCTGCTTATTTATTGATAGGATTCTCTGGGTCACTGTTGGAGTCAAAGCTAAGAACTTTAGCTTTATATTTTGATTAAAAAAAGAAATCTGGGTGTGCCCTGGTGCAGGAGCAGTTGGGCACAGTCCACATACATCTCAAAGTTCTGGGTTCACTTCCCGGGTCTGTGGGGGAACGACCAAGGTAAACGACTAAATTAAATGTTTCTTCCTCCTCTCTCTTCCTACATAGCTGCCTCTGCTCGCCTTCATTGCTGCCTGTACCTTTCCTTAAAAAAAAAAAATCTGCCTGAAGAGACGAACTAAAAGAAAAAGAGTAGACTAGGATTCAGAGCAGTGCACTGGATTGTGACCTGGGTCTGGACCTACTGGGGTTTTCTAATCAATCTTTTGTCCTTGGTCATCTCACTTGACCTGTGTGTCACCATTTCTCACATGGAAGTAAAACTGTTCTGTAAATATGTTAGCATTTCAGAACCAAACAAAATTGGTTTGATCATGTCTGTCTGTGCAACTTGAAAAAGGTTCAGAAGAAACCTGCAAAGATGAGTTGAGATTTCTAAACCGTGCCTTCAGAAAAGGATTTGATTGAGTCTGAAGAAGAGAAATGTAGTAACTGTCTTCAGATACGTAAAGGGCTTTCACCCAAGAGCTGGTGAGAACATGAGGGAGCACAAGTGCTCAGTCTGCACTGAGCAGCGGGAACAAATCTGACCCTGACTAGAAGTTCTGACAATAAGAGCCACAGGACACAAGCAAACTAGAGACTGTCCCTCAGGGAATAAGAGGGTGGGGAGAAGGAAGGAGGGAGGGAGGAAGGAGGGAGAGAGGAGGAGGGGGCAGAAGAGAGAGAGAAAACGGGGCAAAATGACAGCAAGGTCTAAACTCTAGAGAACCATCACGGTGCCCCACTAGATACATTATTCAGTAAAGTTACCTTTGTTATCTGTGATCTGTGCTTGCTCTGTGCTCCACACTCCAGAGTCAGAAACCTAACCTCTGCGCATCCTTGTGGAGTAGTGGTTAGGTCCACCACCACAGGCCAAGCACCGTTGATACGCATCTCAAAGACCCAGGGTTTGTCTCCAGGGCCAGAGTGCCAGTGCCATGGGGTATACAACCAAGAAAAAACTACATAAAACGCTGCTTCCTCCTGTTTCTCCTTCCTAGCCTGCCTATTTGCCTTCATCTCTGCCTACACCTTTCCATTAAAAAATAAGAAAACCAACCTCAGTTTCCCTGCATGCCTTGCCTGTTGCTCCTGCGTGAACGCTGGGTCAGCGCTCTGTCCAGCAACCTGACCTGGGGTCTCCAAGGTCTAAGGACGTTTGTTATCACCTCCATGTGAAGTTTCTTAGAACAATCTGATCACAGTACCTACCAGGGGTCCTATGATCCCCATTTGTAAGCGAGAAATCTGAAGCTCTCAACTAGTAAACATGAGAGATAGGATTTAAGTCCAGAACTGATGGACTGCTAAACTCTTTCCACTCTGCCTGCTGAGGGTCCCCAAGAGGACCTTCGAAGAGGAGGAGAGAGGTAGATTCTGCTCCCCAACCCTCATCTTTTGCTTCAACAACATGCGAACATTCTGGAAACTGAGTTAAGTGCATTGTGATATATACATCTATATCACATGAACCTATATATGTATATAAACATATGTGTGTTACAAAAATCATTCAAATTATCTTGTATCTTCCGCATTTTATTGAAGAAATAATTTTACTGGAGAAATAATTTGATAATCCAAACATACCAGGTCCACTTCTGCTATTTCTGCTTTGGCTTAGACTCTAAATAAACTCTTCCCAGGTAAGGACTACATCTGAATGAAAGGAGAGGGAAGAAGAGCCTTAAAAATCCCCAGGTCAGACCCTGATTGTCCATGCTCTGGGAGGCTGCAAAGAATGGTGCACTGCCGCACTATTATAAAGAATAGAAGTGATACACCAATTACATCACAACCAAGGGAGAAAAACTAATATGACAGCAAGAAATAATAGCTTGCACATTTGAAAATGACATCGTTGGTTTATGCACCTGTTACCTGAGCTAATTATGCATGGATTTAGTATCTGGTGAGTCTGTAGTGCCGTGTTTACCAGGAAGTCAGGTGGTTATCATTTGTGATAAAAGCAAACGCTAAGAGGCACCTACAGGAGGCTGGCATGAAAGTGTGCTACTTAACATAATGCAGGTAAAGTGCCTGGCACTGTGCCTATCAAAAGAGTTCATGCTTTCAGCCCCTCCAACCTGCAACAGTCCCTAGCCAGTCCCTAGCCTTGAACTCTGAGAGATGTCTAAGTTATAACAAAGGACAAAGTCACGTGACTGGAAATGACCTTGTCAGCCACCTGACCCCTTACATCTGGGGTTAGGTTGCCTGATGTGGCTAAAGCACACACCAGTCAAAGCCCATTACAGTGCGCTGCACAGGACATGCAAGCAGGGGAATTTTATTAGACAGTAAGAAATCACATTAGCCTCCGTTCTAGCAGACATCAATGGCCAGGCTTTCTACAGTGTGTTAGCAAGAGAAAAAGAATCCTTTGGCACATCCCAGAAAAAAGGAGCATATTCATGGCTTCACCCCCACACATCTCTCTGAGTGTTCTTATATGTGTTGTCAAGTTTGTGTAATTTCTTCGAATATATTTTTCTCTATTGATGGGCCTGGAGTGTTTGAGATGGGGAAGCTAAAGGGATGCCTGATGGCAGAATAATAGAGTGGTGAAAACTTCAGCTATGCCTCATTTCAGCTCTCTTCTCACCCTTTCGTGGAACAGAGAATCAGACACTTTCACTGAAGAAAGGGACTCGGACAAGAATCTCAGCATGTCCACAGTCTAACGGTGATCCCGTGTGGAACACGGGAGTCTTCTCGAGTAGTCCAGATCACAAACGTGTGGTTCCTCAGCCCCTGATCCTCTCCTGTCCTCTCAACTCTTCCCCATAAGAAAACCCTCTCGGCACCGGGAGGCCTCAATGTCTCCCTGAGAGAACAAATGGAAGGTCAAATGGAATGCAACAAGGCGCGCTTCTAAGAAAGGGAGGCTGGAGTCCTTCCCACTACTTAGAGAAAGGATCCCAAATCCAGAAACAGCCAGAAAAAAAAAGCAGAAAAATGTCTTCTTTTCTTCAGAGCAACACACGCTAGCACTCTGCAGAGCTTAAATGCTGGCATGTGTCAGCATTTCTGAAGGGAACCCTATTTTCTGCAGTTGGAAGAGATCTGTAATGAGTAGACAGAATTCAGCCCAATGAAAATTGCTTTGATCACTCACATGCAGTAAGCCATAGAAGCCAGAAGAAAAAAAATCAATTCTTTCTCATTTATTTATTCATTCATTTGCCCATATCCTTTCCCTCTAATGTAGAAACGGATGCCATCTATAATGTTCAAGTAGTTCATGTATGTATTCAAAGACTAAATAATGACCTCAGCTTCCCACTGGTTGTGCAGCATCTGGGCACAGGAAATACTTACTTAATTACTCCATCGCATGTAGATTATGTAAGAGAAAAGAGAATTGAATTTGCTCATCAAATGTTTTGCTGGAGTCTGCAATTAGGAGGCTGCTTTTTAAGTCCGGTGAATTTAGGATCATATGCTATGTTAAAGGCAGTGCAAGGCTTCATCTTACTGTGAGCTTTTGTTCTTTATCTGGGTGGTAGGGACACAGGAGCTCATTTATTATTATTTAGACCCATTTCATACAAAATATTGTTAAATCCTCAAATCTTCTAAAACAGATTCCATTCTGGGCTGTTCAGAGTCAAGAGCAGTGAAGGAAAATTGGAAATGCCAAAATAATAATTGCAATAAAGAGCAGAAGCTATGAGATCAATTTTAGAAGGATGTTTAAAGTTTTAAACCTACGCCAAATACTTGAAATCTATTTAAAGAGAATGGAATTCTATTATGAGTCCCATACACACACAATTAATGAATTATTCTGAACACCTGTTGAAATTGGTGATAAAATCAGCCAAACAAGAATTATCAGGCATCACTGTCAAGTACATCATTTGATCAGGTCCTTTGAGTTCACTTACGTAATCGTTCCTCCTATCACCAAACCTTAAACCTTAAATCCCTAAAGGAGGAGAAATGGTCTGGGTTGTGACTGTGTGCTTATAACCCTCAGTATCCTGGAGAGATGCCACAAAAGGCCCAAATCTACCAGGGCAGAGCCGAAGAAGCTGAGTGTCTTTCTTTTCCCTTTGGGAAACAATCCCCATGCCCTGTTTTTTTCTCATGGCAAGAGGAACTGGCTATGTCCTTCCAACCTTTCTGTCATGAGATTAAAGCCAACTGCTCAGAGAGAGGAGAAGAAAGATGGCTCTGATAACTAAATTTCAGCTCTAATTCTCAACCGTTCCTAGAACCTAAGTCTGCCACTATCTCTCTATTCCCATTTGAACAAGATTCTATTGTCTAGCATTTCTTTCTACCCTGATTGCCTAGTTCTTTGCACCTAGCAAATAATTAAAGATACTAGTAAGCAGAGATAGGATAGAAAAAAAAGTATAAGAAGAAGAAAGGACAATCCTATGGGAGAGCATCTATACCTGTGGAATTAGTCAGTGAAGAGCAGACATTTCCTTACCCCATTATTTCTCTTTCAGAACAAAACTTTTGCCTGTATAAGGAGCTAGTGAAGTAACACTTCTACAAAAGCTCTAAAGAAGTAAGATTCTGAAATTTGACACCTTATTTGTTTCATTTATGAATACTGTTAGACCAACTGGTTTTATTTCCTTCACACACACACACACACACACACACACACGCACACAAACGCACACACACGCCTCAAGGGAGAGCCTGCCATTCTATGGAAGTCTGCCCTGAGTGCGGCATGCAGGGATGCCTGTGCTATTGGCCTTATTTGTAAGTCGCAAATCTTCCCTCTGCTCCACCCAAGTTAACAGATGGCTGGTCCCTTTTGGTACACAGGCATAATCATCTTCGAAATAACATTTTCCTTTAAAGTCTGCCAGTTAATTAAATGTCATTGCAATGTGGTGTCCTAACCCAGGAGGGGAGGGAAAGACTAAAAGACAAAGGGTCAATGGAAGAGAAACAGGAACGAGAGGGCACACTCTCCTACCTTCACCCGATGACCCCGAGAGATCGATGATCACATATACTCTTCCTTCTGGCTCCAGATCGATCTGCAATTTAAAAAAACGAGAAAGACTTGGTTAGCGTGCTATCAGGGCCCGAGAGCTCCCATGACATTTCCACCCGACACTGCTGGAGTCACTGCTCCATTTAATCCATCAACCTACAGAGTCAAGAGCTAGGTGAACCAGGAGAGAAGGAGAGTTCGCATTTATGGCAGGTCTACTCTGTCCAAATGCGGACCGGGAGTCTGGTGCAGACCTACTGGGTGATGTCATCCCAGAGGCGCTCAACTGGAAGCAATTTTGCTTCACAAGGAAGACAGCACAGGGGACACTTGTTTCCGAATGGAGTGTTCTGTAATTGTCTATTAATCCGTTGAGTCTAAGTTGTCATTCAAGGCTGTTGTTTCCTTGCTAATTCTCTGTTGGTTGATCTGCCCATTATTATAAGTGGGGTGCTGAAGCCCCTCCTATTGCTGTCTATTTCTCTAGCTCTGCTTTATGCACTGCAGTATGTACTTACGTACTTCCACTATGTGGTGTATATTAATATGTTCAATTGACCCCTCATTCATTATAAAATTACTTTTTTTAGTCAGAAGCCAATTTTGTCTAATATAAGTGTGGCTGTCCCTGTCTTTTTCAGGTACCATTTACTTGTAAGATTGATTTCCATCATTTTACTTTTAGTCTATAATTGTATTAAGAGGTTAGATGTGTTTCTTGTAGGCAACAGAAGGTCTGTGTTCTTTGGTGAGTTCAAGCCATTCACATTTAAATTACTGATATGTTAGTAGTGTTTCTTGCCATTTATTTGGTTTCTTGCCTTTTGGGTGTTTTTGTTATTTTTCTGCATTCCTTTGTTCTCTTTGTATTCTCATCTCCTATGCTTTGACCACTTCCATTTGCTCAGTTTAAATTCCCTTTCCATTTTCTTATTTGATTCTTCTATATATTTGTATTCTGAAGTCATCATGAAGTTTATATAGATACGATTTTATGCCTATGACCTGGTTTAGGTTGAAAGCAAACTGAACTCAAGCCCATTATAACAGTCCACATTTATACTTTCTTCCTTCCCCACTTTATATTTTTAGTACTATGCTGCTTCTAAGTACAGTTCCTTTTCATTTTATTAGAGCGCATTAAGTAATTTTTCCCAAGGTCATTTAGTGATAATAAGTTTCTTTAACTTTTGTTTGTGATACTCTTTTTAATCACTCCCTCAATGCTGAGTGATAGATCATCAAATTAGAATAGTCTTCACAGTCCTTTTCTGCCAACACACTTGAACATATGGTACCATTCCCTCCCAAAGGACACTTGACACACGAGAGATGTGGGGGCCACAAAGTTATCTGCAGACATTTTTTATTGTCATGACTAATGAACAGTTGGTACTGCTAATGGCATTTAATGCGTGGAGACCAGGGATGCTGCTAAATATCCTACAGAGTACAGGACAGCCTCCACAACAAAGAATCAGCTAGACCCAAATGCCAGTGGTGTTGAGGTTGGGAAACAATGTGTTTTCCCATTTTATGGATAAAGAGGCTGTGCTCAAAGTTCAAGTGAAGTGGGAATGCGGAGATCCAAGACTATCTAAGAAAACCCATGTTCTTCATACTATACAAACTGCCCACAGGGAAAATAAAAGCAGCACAGAACACTATTTCTGCTCTCAAGGTGTTTACATTCTCACTGGGGAGTTAAAAAAAAAAAAAAAAAGCAAACAATGTTGAACCCATTAGTGATAAGGGACAGAAGATAAATGATAAAGAATCTGGGGAGCCTGAAATCAATGAAGACTAGGAAGAATTCAATAAAGAAAGAAAGGGAAGGCATTCATGGTGGAAGGAGCACAAGCAATGGCTGGGAACTTGTGAGATTCTCTTGTGAGATGGGCGGCCCCCAGGCTCTGCTTGCCTGTTGACCCCACATGTAATTTGCAAACCCCCGATTCTACCAGGGTTACAAAAAAATCCAATACCATTAAATTCTTACCTTTTCTACCCATTCTAACCTCCTCCTCCTTCCCCATTTCCAAATCCAGCAAGCTACTTCTAGACAGAACCAAGCTGATGAGAAAAGTCAGAGGGTCTGGGCCTCTCATAATTAAGACATCTTTGCAAGGGCTGAACTACACTTACAGAAACTGTCTTTTCCATGAGAAAGAGTAGTAACTCCGGAAACCCTGGATCACCGAGTACCCCTGGCAGCCCATCCCTGCCTCCACAATCCCATCTGTCTGTGCAGAGCTTGAATTGGCTAATCCATGCCAGGCTTGTCTTCCCTACAAGCTGTGAATTCTTGAGGGCAGGAACTACCACCCCTTCTTTTCCCCAGCCAAAGAGCAGGCACATACTTAACAAGTACTTCTTCAGAAGAGTCAGCCTAGTGAACTCCTCCTTCAAGGCTGAGGTCAATTATGGTCTCCTCTCTGAAGCTTCCTTGAGATATTCCCAGTCAGAATTAATCACCCCCTCATTTGCGTTCCCACTGTGTGGACACATAGATTAACCACACTCTTATTAAACTGTAATACATTGTCTATATGCTATCTCCTCCGTTAACTAGAGTATGATCATCATTTTTACATCCCTGGTAGCTTAGCTCACTGTTAGTCAGGAGACCCCACTAAACCTTTGGAGGTGGGAAAGTCTCTACATCTGGAACTTCCATTGACTACTTTGGGATCATTCACCTCTCCCCAGCTCCCACACCAGGAAGACAGGCAGGTGATCTGCATGAATTTGAAGGAGGGGGAGGGAAAGAAGAAGTAACTACATCATGAGCATCAAACACCTGCTAGGAGGTAAAAAAAAAAAAAAAAAAAAACTCATCTTGAGCTCATGTTCTCTGGGTCCCAACCCCAATATCTCCCTCTATCCACAATCCCAGTTTCTAAACTATTTGTGTACCCCACATTATTTCAGACTTTGCCTTTACTGGCCCAAAGTGCTTGAAGTTTCCCTCAAATTTCTGGTTCTATCAGCAGGGTCATCAGTGCCTCACAGGGAAGGCCCCACAGTATTCTAGTACTTTCTCAGGGCAGGGTACTTTGAGGGTATGCAGAGGGCTGCCCCACAGGGGCAGCTCACCAGAGTTTGGAATCTTAAGCTGGAGATTCCATGGGATGATTCTCCTCATTTCCCCCCATGCAGCCCAAGCATCCACAATGTTAGGTTTCTGGGTAAAGAAAATATTCCCTGGACATTCCCTGCTCCACCCCACCCCTCCTTCACAAGTGTAACACCCCCCCCTGCCCCCTGCCTGCACTGATTTACAATAGAAAAATCATCAGTCACTCTACTGAATGGAGCCAAACTAGAATCTTATCCCTGCCACAGTTCAAAAAATATCAGGGGACCCCTTATCCAAAAGCATGGAATTTAAATAATGTATGTTTTTTAGAGATTAGATCATCCCTATTAAACCCCACTGGCAAAATGAAACACTTTCTCATATCCTCCAAGTCAAAGATTTCCCACGACTGTGAACCTCACTGGCCAAGTACAATGCTATCTGTGAAAAGCAGGGTGGAGACACAGAGGAATAAGATGGGCTGAGACCGAGCAGTAGCAGGCAGCATGCCTGTCTTTGCAAAGGGGAGTGAGAGCTCATGGCAGAGGGGACAGGTCACTGACGATAAAATGTATTAGGATATTAACATTCAAGATAGCCATCAGAAACCGTTTTAGCACCCACTGCTGCCTCAGTGCCGATGAACTGCATTTCCAAACAAAAAATAGAAATTAAGCTATTCAATATGCCAAAAGCAACAAAGAGCTTTGCAGCCTGGGCAGATGGCTGCAGAGCTCTGGCTAAGTCCCAGCCAGCAAAGTGAGGAGGCCCTGGGAAACCATCTAGGGTGGTACGGCTTCACCGCAGAAGACGGGTGGGGGTTACCATGCACAAAGGTGGAACTGTGTGGTGCCAACTATGTCTACTCACAGATTTGGCTCACAGTCCTTGGTGGTCCAGATAATGGAGGAGTCCAGGGGCTCCGCCCTCCACACCCCTGCAAACTCAGTTGAGGTCACCAGCAGGTGCCAGCACCATCTAGTGTCAGCCTCCTCCTTCCAGCCACTCCCAGGGTTAGTTCTAGGTTTAGTTCCCAGGATTCCAGGTTCCTCCTGTTTTCCCAGATGTAACTCTACTTATCAAATCTCCTTGAACCGCAGAGACCTTTACTTGACACTTTTTCCTAGCTACTCTCTCTGCTTCCTTCAGGCCTTTAGCCATCTCTGCAGCTGAGACCAGAAACAAGATAGAACAGGACAGGAGACAAACGGCTTTGGGGGTCAGACCAGGGCTGAATCCCCATTTCATTTCTAACCAGTTCGGGCAATTATTTATTCTTCCTGTGCCCCAGCCTCAGTCACTTTATCTGTGAAATGGGTTGTTGTGAAAATTCCATGAAATAAATATGTAAAACACCCGGCACTCAGGAGATACTCAGGATCAGAGTGGTTAAGAGTAAACATGTTGACTTTGTAGCCGGAAGCAAGAAACTACCTTTTCTCTAAGCCTCAGTCAGCTCCTCCGTGAAGTGGAGTTAATGCAGGTCCTGTGTCACTCAGACAGTCATGGTATTAAAAGAGCTAGAATCTAAGCAAAGTGTTGAGTAGGGTGCCTGGACAAAACAGTCAGTGATGCTGTTTTTATTAAAAAGCCAACTCTTAAAATCAGCTACTTAGTCCAATGTAATTTCTACTATATCAAGCTATCCCCCCAATAAGAAAGGGTGTTTTCTTGCCCAAAGTTAATATTATCATAGGCAATTACAGGACATTGGCTGACTTTCCAGTATTACTGTGAATATCAAATAGAGAACTAAGGTGTGAGTTTTGTACCAGCCCAGGGGAAACCCAGGGACACAGGCGGTTATAACCCTGGTCATCCCAGAGACATGAGATGCTCAGAGAGAAAAGGAAATGGCAGTAGCCATGTATAGTCCGGTGGCCACTTTGTCTCAGACTCTGTGTTGGATGCTTTACCTGCATTAGTTCACTTCCTGGGAAGCTGGCAAAATTCTTGATTTTCCAGATGAAAAAACTGGGGCTCAGAGAGTTTATAACCAATCCCATCTCAGGCTGCCTGGAATGCATGGGAGATGAGACTGATGGAGGTCCCTTCTCAAGACTTGCCCAGCCAGGAAGCCTTTTCCCAGCCAGGGGCCCCATCTTTCTTTAAGCCTCCAGCAATTCTCTGTGGATTCTCCTTTCAGATGCAAATCATAGCAACCTAAGTCAGGCAGATTGAAGGCAGAGTCATGCCTCAAACACCTTGCTGGACCCCAGGGCCCTCGGTAAAGTCTGGGCACACACAGAGTTCCACTCATTTGAATTCGCAATGGGCGAAGAGCCCAAACCATAAAGACCCATGAAAAAGCAATCACGGAAAAGCAAAAACACTCACAGTGAGTCCTGTCCCCAGGAATGCGTAGCCTGGAGGTGAGTGACAGAGTCAGAACTCACACCCTCCACCCCTGCCTCTCCAGTATTCTAACCAGCAGGCCACCGCTGCCCAGGGGAACTCCTACCACCTGGCTGGCTGCCACCAATGATGTGCACTGAGCAGCACAATGAGGTGTTCTTGTTGTCGCTGTCATCCCTCAGTGACCCACAAGTGCAGTGTGCCTGTCTTCAGGGAAGTGATGAGAAATTCACCCTCTAACTTCCTCCCAGCACAGGATCACGTTCACCAGCGATCACGTGGCAAACCTGTCCTCAGACAGCCCACAGAGGCCACACATGCCCAGTTTGAGTTTCACTTCCTTTGTCCAGTATCAGGCACTCGGGTCCAGAAAGAGGAAGAGGCAGGGAAATGAATCCAGAAATGAGGGGAAGGAAGAGAGTCCTGGAAGTGGGTCCTCGCCCCACCAAATCCTAGATAACAGAGTCTGTCTTTTTTATTGGAGGAGGCTGGGGAGTGAGGAAGAAGGAAGGGGACCATCAAGAGAGGAGACTAAGGTTCTTCCCAATGCAGAGACATGCTGCCCAAGTTCCACATTCCCCTTTATTCAGGGCCTTTCTCCCTGGAGACAAGGTCCCCACAGGCTCCTGGAGGAGGAGAGGCAGTCAAACAGGGGAACGCAACACAGCAGGCTTCCTCTCAGCTTCTACTTTGAGAAGCAGGAAACAGGAGCCACTGTAATGGGCTGCTGTCAATGGCTGCTGGGCCTGAGAGTCCCAGGTCAGCAGCTGAGTCAAAGAAAGATTTCAGGTGGGGCCGGCAGGCTGAGTTACCTTATCATCGGTAGGTAGAGAGCATCAACTGGTTGAAAAGCAGAGGGCACACAGGTAATGAGATATTTTAAGCATACCACTCTCTTAACAAGCTTCCAATAGCACTTGTTTTCATAAAATAAGGGGAAAGGACACTTGTTTCTTTCTCAAACACCGTCCATGGCACTGCAAAGATACCACGAGGCTTAAGTGGACCTCTCTGCCAGGCAGTGTCACGTCTGTCCAACACACGGCAGGGACTATGTATTTTACGGGCTGACTCAGTGGATGAATGGTCTCGCTTTGACCAGGTCTGCACACTGAATTACAGAGATGATTTACACGGGACACCATCCACAAGGGATAGCAGCCTCAGTCCTTACAGCCAAATGCCAAAAACAACCTAAGGTCTAACGACCAGTCAAAGAATAAGTGAGCCCTGCTGCATCCATGTCAGCTATCAAGAATGAACCACTGCTAGGCAACAGGATGGATGCCAAAGAAAAGAGTCTGACTCCAAAATGATGCATGAGTCCACTTATATGATGTTCGACAGCAGGCAAGCCTCATCTATTGGGACAAAAAGGCTACCTGTGACCTCCTAGACATGGAGAGGTGAACTGAATACAATACATTTGTGGATGATGGATGTATGTTTTCTAAGGGCCGATTGGAGTGGTGTTTCCATGAATGTCTGCATTTGTCAAACCACATTAAGCTGGGCACTTAAAATGGATGCACTCTATTGCATGTAAATTCTCTCTCAATGAAGCAGTTTTTCAAAAAGGAAGAAAAAAAAAGAACTCATCAATTCACAGGATTCCTCTACAAGTTTCCTTTAAATAACAAATCATCTGCCCACCCTCGGGACATTTAAATTTCAGATTCTATTTTTAAAAATAAAAGGTTTCATTTAGAGTTTTTCAAGAGCCTATCTGTCACACAACATAATGTACACCTACCTGTGTAGGTACACATTCACACCCACACCCACGTGTGCAAAAACACACTCACAGGCACAGCCTCCTTCTTCTGTCTTCTGTGATCAAAATATGATAATAGCAAGAAAAACACATCCCAAATGTAGGTGCCAAAGCCTGCTGAATTATCTAAATCTGTCTTGGTGTGTGGGAATCTCAATTTCCTCATATGCAAAACAAGACAATTAGACCAAATGCTCTAGAACATCTTGCAGTGACCTGAAGGACCTAAATATCCACAAATAGGGGACTGCTTAAATTATCCTATGTAATTTGGTAGATCACCACGTAAGTCCTAAAAAAAAAAAAAAAAAAGAAAGAAAATGTACGAAATGATATAAAACTTCCTCTGGGATATATTAAGAGGTGGGAAAAGGCAAAGTGCAATGTATTTTATTATGTTATACTGCTGTGTGAATCGAGTGGGTATCTATGTGGTCTCTCTCTCCCCCCACACCCCATTCCCTCCTTCCCTCCATTTCTCTCATTTTTTGTTACACAGACATGAGCATGCACACACGTTCCACACAGATAAGCTCTAGAAGAAGGCTTCATCAACAGGAAACAGAGAGGGCCTGATGAGATGAAAACTGCAGAACTGAAGAACCTGAAATCAAGAAAGAGGGCCTAGTCTTCACTCTATGCTTTTGAAACTATGTGGTTTCTTTTTCTTTTTCTTTTTCTTTTGTCTTTTATTAAAGGAAGCTCTTCTGTAGAAAAATGCATCCTGAAACTGTTTAGTTGACCTGAGCAAGCTAAAAATGTTTCATGAAAAACATGGCAGGATCTGTCCTAAGAACCCTCAAACAAAGGATCCCCCAACTACCCCTTTCTGAGAAAGCCTGGTGGCTCTGGCTGGGTCAGGCTTGTGTGGACTATTTGATTTCTTCAATCATGTTCTTGAGTTCACTGGCTACACAATTTCAGTCAACACTTTTTTCATCAACTCTAACCTCTAGTCCCCCAGTGAGCAGCTTGCTTCAGTTATAGACACACCTTAAATAAACGCCCCTCAACACTGGCTGCCATATGGCTTTTCCACTCCCTTAACCAGGTTGTGGCCAACTGAACACTGTCCATGATCATCTGAGTGTGAAAGTCCCGTTGGCTGGACCGGAGGCCTACGTTATAGATCCTAGCTCTCCACAGGCCACAGCTGGAATGAAATCAAGTTACTAACTGCTTCCTCTTTTCATCAGGCTCAGAAATAGATGCAAAGAGCTGGCTCACTCTAATGACAGAGGTGGCTAAAAACAAGTAACTCTAGGTGTACACAAATAATCTCCTGAGCTGAGAAAACACCCCGAGGTGCCAAACCTGCTAACGAGAGTGCATAATGGTTTACAAAGCATTGCTGGTCACAGAACAGTGCTTCTCTCTTCTTTCAGGGAAACAGCAGAGCGTGGCTGTGTGTGTGACTCCTCAGAGAAAATGGCGGGAGCAAACGCCAGGAAATTAGGCACTTAGCCCCGTGTTCTGAAGTGAAATATATCCCACTACCAATCTGTACTTTGCATGTTGCATTTGTCTTTGCAATGGTCTCTCTCATGGGTGTATTTGCATGTATGTGTTTTAGTCTACATTTCCTACTTTCTACACCCAGCAAATGCATGGCGGTAATTGAGAGTAAGGCTCTGAAGCTCGCTGGCCTGAGTTCCAGTGCCCAGTCTGCTTATTACATCTGTGTGTGGCCCTGGCTTCCACTTTCTCTTCTAGAAATTGAGGCAAAAGACAGTGTTGGGAGGACTGAATGAGACGTGAAGCACTTAGATAGCATCCTGGAAATGTCAGCTGTGGGTCATTATTGCTATTTCTGCTCAGATCCAGTCCCTCAGGCACAGAGCTGTGAGCTCCTTCTGGGCCTTTTGATGATTCCTGACCCAGGACTAGACACAGGCAGCTAATCAGCAGAGACTGCCGGCGGAACAGAGGTAGGCTCACTTGGGACCTCAGAAATATTCAAACTGAAAAATTATCTTCCGACCTTCTCTAGTAACACGACAACCTGGCAGAACCTTTCACCAAAGCATGCTCACAAAGATGTGCAGTTCCTGACTCCCTTCCAAGTCAAAGATACTGCTATTCCTCACCGTGAGCTTCTCAAAGAAGCTTGTTTTGTTATAACCACAGTTCTCATAAACACCTTTGATGGAACACTTGACATGTGTTATCTGTGGGAAGGCGGCCATGTCCTTATCTTAACCATTTCTGGGATGAGAAAACAAAGGTTTAGGGACTGAGGTAATTCGAGCACATTCTCACAGCTTGATGAAGAGGAGTCTGGGTTACTTCAGGCTCTCCAGCCAGACTCAGTGGCTCCTGTTACCTTGAGGCCTGGCAGTCGCCAGCAAACAGCGTGGACCCAAGGAGACCCTGTGGCAAAAAGGCAGAGTAAGCTGCTCGGGGACGCAAAGTGTGCACGGTGAGTGTTGCCTCCTGGACACAAAATCCTTGTCCTCTGGGAGCTCATAGTTGAAAGCACAGCAAACACTTCAAAACCACCAGAAGGCATGCCCTGGTGTAGTGGTGGTTAGGTCAATCGCCTCTGAAGGATGCAGGCCACATACCCCTGGGCCCCAAGGCCCAGGGGAACGACCAGTGTGCACAACTAAATAAAACAAATAGAGTGCTTCTTCCTTTTCTCTCTGCCTGTTTGCCACTTTACCTTCATTCCCACCTGCACCTTTCCTTTAAAAACAAACAAAAACAACTAGGAGGCCTGGACAAAAAGGACACAGGCATTGTAGGATGCCCAACTTTGGAAAAGGACACCCTCCTGGAAAAGTTGCCATCTGGTGATTCTCTGTGCATTTTCCTATCTCCAGTGCTTTTCATCACACTGTTGGAATCATGTCGTATGAACAAAAGAACCATTTTATAAAAATCCTAGAAGCATGACATTTGAGAGTTTTGAGTCTCTCAGAAAACACTTGGTTCACATTGGCCAAGAGACACACAGGAAAATGAGGGAAAGATTCTTTTTTTAAGTATTTTGCCTATCAATGAGCCAAAGTTTCTCAGAATATGTAGTTCTGTTTTGATTATTGACAGATAAAGAAAATTAAGTATCATGTTGAGTTTGGTTTTTAAAAACCAAAAACTACATGTGAACTTATGAGATTCAACAGTCCCTTATTCTCCTACTCCCCAGAAGGAGCCAATTTTAATAACTTCTACTTGGGTTTTTCTGGTGGCCACTGCCGTGTCCCTAAGTAAAATACTTGCACGTGAATTTCCTGATTTCTTATTTTAGACATTCTCTCCTGCTGCTGTGATAGATGAGGATTTCGTTCACTCACCGCCTCACTTCCCCTCCTTAAGATAATTACACATTGCAATTCTCTTTCCTTCTCTGTTCTCTACCACTGCAAAAGAGCAATCTAAAAAGTAAGCCTCTAGACACTGTAGACAAAATCCCGTGACCCTCCATACTGTAACTAGAGGATATCAGTGCCTCCATGCCTCCCAGGCCTCTGCCCGCGGCTCCCACTCCACCTGTCTCTACTATGACTCTGACGGTAAACAGACTGACATTCTGTTTTCCAATCATAAACGCGTTCCAGGTTTTATGTGTACACTGGTTGTAAAACAACGAGTAGTATTTACTTTTTATGACTCTGTAAATGGTGTTACACACACGCTCCTGTATTCTGCATACTTTCTTTCTCACGGACCAGTGGGACAACCTCATGTACCACTCCGTGAAGGACGTCCCTAGCACCACATTCAGATGGACTGTTTTCTTCTTCACTATTGCCTTTGTTTCTCTCAGATCTTCAGGCTTTCCCAGAATCCTCTTCTCTCAAGGTTTGCTCTTCTGAAGACTCCCACGGTCCCCTACTCTCTCATAATGTGAACTGACTGCTGTCCAGTGTGCTGCACAGCAGTAGAAGGACACACTGTCTGCTGGGCACGGACCCTGCTGCTGGAATCCATCACCTTCCTTAGCTGAGGTCACTCCCTTGTTTTTGCCAGTAAAGTACATTCTAATTGAAATATTGATTAAGAGTGCACAAAAAGGCAACTTTCCAAGAACTTCCATGCCTGTCCTTATGCATGATTGATAGTTTGGCTGGATACAGAATTCTAAGTGTAACAAAAAAAAATCACTATCAGAACATTCTTGTAACATAAATACTGCCAGTAGACTCAGACTATTGTTTAGTAGGTGACTGTCTTATTTTCACCCTGAAAGTAGTAGTCTTTTTAATTCTCAGCATTCAATATTTCACAAAGGTATGTCTCTTTTGATTCATTGTGCTGAATGAAATTAAACTTGTGAGAGATACATTCGTATTTATTCTTTGCTATTGGTGTCTTCATTTTCTCTCTGAAACTCCTATTCTTTAGATGTTGGACCAGTACGATTGATTCCGATGTTTTTCACTCTTTGTTTTATATAAAACATATGTGTGTATTTCATCTATCTCTTCAGCTCATATTCTAGGAGATTTTCTTGACTTTATCTTACAAGCCTTCCACTGAACTATTTCTGACAATAAAATGCTGAGTTTCAGAAGCGCCTTCCTATTTCATATGTCTTCCATCTCATAACAGCCTTTTTCTTTTCAGTTATGGATGCAACATATTTCCGTGGACACAGGCCCACCTGCCTTAGAGCTGGAGACTGGGAGCTGGCCAGTATAACAGGGGGTCCCACATCAGCTTTGGTAGTTCTCTCCAAACCATTACGTCATTCCTTTTTAAAAAGAACACTTCCCTTTCTTTACCCTGCGAGTCAAGGGCTGGCTCCAGTTCCTTCAGCAGTAAGAGCAGTGAGTACACAGTTTCACACAAAGACCTTCCAGCAGCACTTATTTTCAGCCACACATCTCTCTCTTCCCTCTGGGTTCACAGTAATCACCAAGCCTGAAACTCCTCGAAGGCTCTCTAGCACATCTGGCTCTATGCTCTAGTATCCTCGCACATGTTCTGGGCTGTGGTTCGTTCCAATAGCTATTCTGCTCCAGCGGTTGCCACCCCACCTTCTACTTTCATTCCCAGAAAGTCACTGAAATAGTCTGATGACAGCCTCTTTCTAGTTGTTAGAGAATTTTATTTCCCTTCCCTTTTTCCTTTTATTATTTAGATAGGATCTTGAGTAGGCAGAGAAAGAAACATATTTTCTCCAAGACCACCCTGAATGGAAATTCCAAAACCTTTCTCTTAAATGACTTTATTCAATGCTGATGAGCGTGGGGGAGAAACAAGTGCTGTTACACATTGCTGATGAAGTATAAATTGGCACAAAATTTGTAGAGAGTGGTTTGGTGTTATAGAACAAAAAATCCTTTGACCCAGTAATTTCATTTCTGGGAATTTATCCCAAATCACACAAGTCAGGATTTAAATACAAGAATTATTATATCATTTTAAGAGCATAAAATTAGAAATGAATTGTCCAATAAGAGCAAACTATTGGTAGCATATTCAAATCATTTAATAACATGTCATCATAAAAAAAAAAGTCTTACAGAATTATATTTAATGTCATGTATTCCAAATATGGTATTAAGTGGAGCAAAAAATGAGATGATAAAGAAATTATATTCTATAATCCAATTCTGTAAAAATAAAATGTGTATGGAGAGGAATATACACAAAGGGGAAGAAAGGGTTACCTACAGGGGAATAGAATACATTATTTTTTCTTTGTGCATGCCTTAATTTTCTAAACATTCTATTTTTCTTCTCTTGTCTACTACAACTTTTGTGATTAAAAAAATCAAACAATAAATCCGTTGTGGCCTAAAAAAAATTACATAGCTCAATCCCCTCATTTACAGATAAGGAAACTGAGGTACAGTGAAGTTGAATCATTCACTCAGGGTCCTGAGTAGATTACCCACAACCGAAGTGAAAACAAAAACAAAAAATCCTCACAAAAATCTCGGTTATCCTGATCTTCAGTCGAGAGTTCTTTAATGCATAAGTTAAACATGAGACAAAAGACTTCAAATTCACATATTTCTCCACGAGCGTAATTTTTGGGTCAAACAGTAATGACACTACTCAATCCTAATCACCAGTTGTGAGTGGGAAGTCACCAGGCACATTCCTTGGTTGGATACAGTTAGAACATATTAAAGAAAGCTTAAATTGCTCAATTGACTAGAACGCACTAGATATCTTCTGTTTTGATCAAATCTCCTTGATGATGTCCTCCCATTTTGGGGAGGCAGGGGCAGCACAGCCCACATTTTATACTTTCAGACTGTCACCATTAAACTACCTTTCATGTAACAAATTTTCATGGCATCATAGACTTTGTCAAGCAGGTAATGAGCAAACATTCTGCGATTGAATTTTCTATTCAGTGCCTATCACCTAGCTATACAGTGTCACTGTCTTTTGTTTCTACAGGAATTCTTAGGAACATGCCCTCCCAGAAGGAGCGGGGGGAGGAGCTAGATAAAGCCAACATAATTTTATCAGACATGTCAAAATCGTAAGTTTGGCATAACTTAAAGTTTTCTGAACTATAGACTGTAATGAGGGTGTGTAATATTCAACTGGGTTATTGTTATAAATAAATGATTATTTAAGTTTTCAGGTACAAATCATATATGAAAGCAGGGACCATCTGTCCTCTGAAAACAGGCAGTTCTCCACATACATCTGGAGCTTGCCCTCTGCAGCTTCACCCAGGCCTACAAATGAACAGGCGAACGCAGCTGCACACACAAGTTAGACCTGCATGTACGGGGGCTCACACCCCCATCTGCACTAGAAGATATTTCCAGAAGCGCAAAGCAGAAAGATCTGAAAACTGTCTGCTAAGGCTCTGAATGTCAGAATAGTGCCTTTATCCCTGGCTTTCTAGCACGGATATCAGATTTCCATATCTTCTGGCCAAGCACAGAAGAAGGTTCCATCACATGTATTCTGTGTTACAGACCGTATGAGAGATACTCTATGAACTCACATCTACTTGGTGGAAACAGCTTAGGAACATTTATAATAAGGGAAGCTGGGCATGAAGTAAATAGAAATAAACCACTACCCAAACACAAAGAAAGTTCTCAGTCCTTTCGAAGACATCAAAAGGAAAATAAAGCTGAAAATTTTCAAGTCCTTTCTTGTAACAGTCCATGCTTTGTTTGTGGACCAGAAGAGATGCAACTGGAACAAGTTTTAGCTAATAGATCTTTTCTAATGTGTTGAACCTTCTGCTCGTTTTCCATTAGGGTCTTTCATGCCTTAGTTGCAAAAAAGGCAGGTTTCAAAATCTGGATTTGGTGACTGTGTTCATTTATCTGCTGCTTTGTCCAGGAAGGCCTTCCTGATACTCAAAGGAGCCAGCCCTGTGAATTTCTGGGAGGATGATGGGAGCATGACAGGCAGAGGCAGGAGCAAGTGGGAGAGGACTTGGATTTTGCAGGAGTGGAAGGAAGCTGGTGTGACGAGCCAAGGAGGGGAGGAGCAGTTGGAGATGAGGTCAGAGAGGAGGAGTGCGTGTGGCAAGAACCTGACTTTGGATCAAAGAAGAGAGGGCAGTTTGAGCAGGGCAGCGGCATTCTGTGACTTACACCTTGACAGGGTCCACTGACTGCTGTGTGGACGGCAAAGTTTAGACTCAAAAGAGAAAGCAGGAAGTTAGTGAAATAATCCAGGTGAGAACTGGAGACACTCATAGTACATAGACACATAGACACACAGGTGAGCGATGACGGTAGAGAGAAAGGTGGGTACTCCTGGGGTGAGGAGGCCTGGTTAGAGCCTGGATGTATTTTGAAGGTGGAGCCAAAAAGATTGCCCAGGAGTTGGATATAGTGCGGGAGCTAAAGAGAGGACACAAGGACAGCACAGAGACTGGGGGCCTGAGCAAACCGTGGAGCTTCCTGGGCTGAGCAGAGACCATGAGAGTGCAGGACGGGGCACCAGGAGCAGATTCGGACAGGTTCACAGTCCCCTGGGAGACAGCCAAGGGCAAGGGTATGAGGAGCCTGACATTCAGCAGAAAAGTCAGGCTGAAGATCTGAACCGGTAGTCACCAGCGACAGGCCGTCCCTGTGTTTTGATGACCAAAACCTTTAGACTTTTTTTGAAGTTTGGGTCAAAATCATTTGGCAACAATCCCTGACTCAAGTTATGCATTGTCTCTATCTCCCTTGGTGTGACGTGTGTGTATGTGTGACAGAAATACTCATCTGATCATGAAGGGCTGCCCGCAATCTGCGGGGGGCTGGGGTTCTGAGCTATATAGAATCTATATTGACTTCTAGAGTACAAATGAGTCTGAATTTCTACACAGCCTGGTCCTAAGGACAAGGGCTGTGGATCTGGGCCTGGAGCCACAAGACTAGAGGGATAAGAGCTGACCCCGGGGGCCCCGCACAGACACCGGACAGTGAGGAGGGTTCTGCCCAGATGCACGAACAGACCACAGGACAGGAGCTAGTGTGCCGCCCTGAGTGGAGTCTACTTTGACTTCCATCCTGCTTCCCTCTAAACCCCCAAACATATGCACTCATCACAGACATGTGGTTTGTAAAACTCTTGTTTTTTTTTTTCAGTTTTCTCTACGTCTTCAAAGGAGATGACAAAAGACAACTCTATCCACATCCCCCCCGGCCCCCCCACAACAGTTATTTTTATTAAACTTGCTGTCACACTGACATCATGAATCACTGGACTCACTACACTTGTCGCAAGGTAAGATTTGAGAGGTGAGAAAAACTGAAAAAAATGCTTGAAATGAGCATCAGGCATTTCCTGTGTCTGGGAAGCTTGTCTTCCCACAGCTGTTGCTCTGAGAGATTAAGTGTCCTTGCTCCTACCATTAAGACCCCGAGTCCAAAGTTCCGTCAGGATGTAGGTAGGGGCAGTGGGATGCAGCAGGGCATCCCAAGTCCCAGGCCTCTTATAATCAAACACTAGCATAAGAGGCCAGTGCCTGAGCCCTGTCACCCTCTCAGGCTGCAGAGCCCCAAGTTCCCCACCAGGGCAGCCTTGTGCGTCCTTAGACATGGGATGAGAAAATTTAGAACAAAATTTAGGCCAATGGAGACTGCTGACATTGATGCTTCTGGAAGCTATTTTGCCTATGTTCATTTCTGTGGTTAAACATATTCTGGAGTGGGCAGATTTGATGAAGAGAAGCAGCCTTGTAAACAATTAAAAATAAAAATGAAAAGGTCATCACACTCATGAACCCATCAGCCCACACTGCACGGACCCAGGTTCTCCAGTCATTTCTCACTCCCCAGTCTCCCCCACCACCCCTCCTGCCCTGGATGCAGCTTCCCAGATGTAGAAAACTCCCTGTCGGCTGAATTGTTGGCCCTCTCAACATCTAGGAAGAGACAAGAAATCTACTAAAAATTCTGGGAGCCCCTTGATGCATTAAGTGATGATGACACAACGAATAAGAAAACCCACATAGAGGCAGGATATGATGGGAATTAAACACCACCAATGACCTGGTCATTGGTCATGGTATCTGTTAAACTGGGTGGTTGATAAATGGAGGTCTATGATTCAGTTCTGTCTACTTTTGTATGTTTTGTACATGTGCCACAAGACATTAGGAAGAGGTAGAGCAGAAGGGGAAGGGAGGAAAAGAGGGAGGGAAAAGGAAAACAACCTAAATGCCCCAATTGGACTAACGTCCAAGGAAGAATTCCAGGCTTTCTTAAAGATCTCAACAGGGGAGTAAAGTTCCTCATTTAACACAAATCTTCCAACCTCCTGATACAGCCAACCCAACCCCATACCCAGCATCCACTAGAGATGAAGTGATGGACATGCCCATTCCACAGCTGTCCATTCTGGCCCTCAGCACCACCCTCAGGAGAGACTTCCAAGCCCTTCCCCTGGTCCACTCATGCAGAGACAGTGGCTGGTGGAGGTTTTCATATTTCGTTCGGGATTCACAATAAGGAGTGCTTTGGAGAAAAAAGGAGTCGATCGCTTCATCTTTTCCTTTCTACAAAAAGATGCTTTCCCTGACTTCGAAGGTAGTCTGTCCACTTCTCTCAGATGATTAGAGAGGATTAACAGAACTCATTGTGTTAGCGACACTTCTGTCCCCGTGAAGCCTAAGAAGAATCTCTTTTTCCCTTTGATTACTGGTTACTTGCCCATCACCAACCCCAACAAACTGCCACATGCCCATACCCAGCTGTCCCCTGTGGAAAGTCAGATGTGCAAAGTCGGCACTTTGCAGGGACGGGGCTGTGGCAGCCTGTAGAGTGTGAAGGAAAGCTTGTCAACCTCCAGCAGTGCAGGGGGAGAGCCAGCGATCCGAAGGGTGTGTCCTGCCAGTGCCAGGCTCAGTCCGTCTCTGCAGAGCCAGACCACCTGTCCTCAGGCCTCCCAAGAGCTGTGGCCCTCTGGCTGGCTTCCTCTGTGCCCAAGAGCAGAACCAGCTCCCCAGAGCATACGCATCTGGCTCTGAGGTTGCCAGCAGCAGAGTGGGAAGTGCCCCCAGCAGCAGAACTGGGCCCAGAGACAATGTGGGAAATAAACAAAATGCAGTCAGATAAATAAGGATGGAAGACCAGAAGCTCGCTGTCACAGGCAGATGGAAGCTACCCTCCCCGGATGCCCGCAGGTGGTATTCGAACCAAGCATCTGCGGGAGACGGCTGCCATGTCCCACGCCTGTCTTCCTCTCTTCTTCGCCCCCTGACTCTAACGCTGTGGGTGATCCTCCTGGAGATTATCATATCCCCTGGTTCCCAGTGAGTCAAATATGAGGAAATCTGCCACTTGGTTTTCCTCGCAAGACAGGTTACTTGCTGACTCTTTAATTCACGAACCTATTCACAGAGTTCTTAACTTAATGGGATGTGAAGGTTGCCACCGTCTGTCTGAGAACTGAAATACTTTCCAATAAATTTCCATTTCTTATCATCCAGAAAGAGCAGGTGATCAAAGCTAATGCTGGCAGCCCGGTGTGCTGTCTGAGGCCACAGAAGTATGTGCTGTCAGGATCGACTTCAAGCTTTCACGTGACAGCCCTAGAAATTCACTCCAGTGCTCAGAATCCGAGTTGAATCCACTTCACTCCTGGCCACATCGCCTGGGGCTTGGATATTTCTGTATTACTGGCCCCCAGTAGTTCTTCAGGACCATTACCTCACCTATCACCCTCCTTGCCATTTTCTGCACCCCTGCCTTGTCCCCTAGTGAAAGGGCCCACACACAGGAGCTGCTCAGTAAACATCTGCTGTCTGTTTCCACTGCAGGCAGTGAGGCTCCATCTCTTCCTTTAGCATCTATAACTTAGGGGAGACAATTACTTCAACATCTAAGCGTTCAATATTGAGTAAAGTGACTCTAGTGATAAGTGATATTTTTGAAACGCACCTCCCTTTCGTCAATCAACCAGTTTCTAACTATTACAAAAGGTGGCATGCCTGTAGCCTGAGACAACAGCAGGGCGTGGTGGCTACAGGGGTGAGTGGTCCCAGACTGTCCTTGGAAGGTCTCAACACAGCCCCACCGCTACCTCCCTAGCCTGAGCTTGACTCCCTCAGCCCTGAGAGGTTGGCTCTGTGCGGTACTGCGTCAGATGTTTTCCCCCCCGGGTCTAAAGCTCTCTAGAGACCAGGGCACTACAGTGAGGACCTCCCATGAATTCCTCTTGTTGTCATGGGTACAAGAGCCCAAAGGCCAGGCTTCTGCCTGCTTCTGCCCCTCAGATCCACATGGCCTGAGACAATCTCCTGGACCATCGGTGGCCTCAACTGTGAACTCCCACAGGAGCAGGCCCGAGATCTCACAATCATGTGGAAAGCCCAGGGTGTGGAATAGCCCAGGATGCAACAACAAACGAAGAGAAGGAAGCGTTTGGTCCCAAGACTTCAAAGGCATTTGTGTCCTGAATCAAGATGTAAGAATAAAGGACCTTCAGGCACCTCACTTCCAAATAACAAAGTTAAAGTCTTGGAGTCTGTGATTCCTACTGCTACAAGTCACAACTTCTCTTGCTGGCATTTAACATTCTTGAAAACTCGGCCCCACCTGGCATTTCCAGATCTTTCTCCCACCCCCTTCTGCTTTAGACATATTGCCCTCCTACAAAGCCAGGCCTTTCTCATTTCACCCTGCCTTCCTTAGTGACTTGTTCCTCCCAGCCACCCCGCACCCCGCTCCCCAGCAGAAAAAAATCCAAATAAAATCTACCTAAACTGTTTGGCTTACCTCCACCCCGAATCTGCTCTCCTCTCAATGTTGGGGCTCCTCAAAGGCAAGCCTGCACCTCTATCCTTCTAACTTGTCCCTGGAGAGTCCCTTCTCCCCACATGGAGCACTGCTGGGCCCTTAAAAAGTGCTCAGTAACTCTTATTTATTAAATGATGTAATACCCGGAAACACTGATGTCCCATGATGTTTCCACTACATCCAGCTGAAAAATAGACTAAAGAGTCACTCCTTCAGTCCAACACCTTTCAAACATCCCCCTTCATTTTGCTGCAGAGCTCAGTCCTGTAAAAGAGCTGCCTCCAAGTCTCTTGCGCATTCCCCAGACCAGTGATGACTCCCAACCCCCATTCAACTCCCTAATTTTTCAAAGCAGCAGCCACCCCAGATCCATACATTATGAAGGCAGTGGACTGTGCAATGACACAGCCCAAACCCATCTTGTTGCAATTATTTCCTTGTGTTCTTGCTTCCATGCAATCCTTCCATTGTTCCTCATTCACCCAGGGAGCTATGTCTGAAGCTTTATAGGAGAAATGAATTATGACTTGCTTTACACTCCACACTACTCAGAACACCACCATGAGTTTCAAAGGTTTAGTCGATAGCTCTCAAGGTTCGAAGGTGAATAATTTCACAAGTCGGCTCGCCAGATGGTGCCCTCCAGAGCTGGTCCTCATCCTCCACCCTCCACATGCCATCTGCACTGTGTGTGTGCTGGGTGAGCCCGTCACCTGGACTCTTAGCCCAGGCTTGCACGCTAACCACCATATTAGCCACATGCTGACAACCAGCCAGCCTGGGAGGGAACAAGCTGGAGCAGAGAATCGTCCCTCAAGCCTCAAGCTACTCAGCTCCATGATACAACAAGGGAGGACAATGTGGCCTTCGGGACCCTGCACTAGACCTTGACTCAGAAGAGAGGTTTTCCCTGATGCCCCACAGGAAAGGCAATATTCTGAGCCAGGAAAGTAAGACAGGAGTGTTAGGTATGTGGCCCTGGGCACACACATGACTTCCTTGAGGCCTCATTCTCAATCTGTAAACTGGGGACAACCACACCCCCTGCCAACCTCATAGAGTTGTTGTTAACTTACAAAAAATATATAGAAACTATGTATGGTGATTATTGCTACCTCCCCTCCTTTGCTTGGTTGAGGCAGGAGAGAAAGTGCCTCATCCTCAACACAGATCTTCCGCAAGAAACGCTACACACCAAATTACTTTTCCTCCCGACCTCCACTTTTTGTCTCCTGCATTTCAAACATTCAATACCCATTCAGCCATCAAGCCATCCCACTGAGCAGCTCTCACTTGCTATCTCTCCTTAGTAAACACCCCAGATTCTTGCCAGCTACTGGACACACTGGGCGGCAAATCCAAGAATGTTTATACAGGTTTCTCTCATTATACATGTTTTAGAAGCATGTGTGGTTGAGTGCCGAAGAGGGCAAAGGAGAAAGCAAAGCATTAAAAAGATCAAAAACTGGTCTCCACCTCCTCGGATTGAAAATGCAGTGGCTACTCTCCGCCAAAGCCAGAGGCTCCTTGAGTTCAAACTGCCAGCACAAAGAGCCGGCCTGGGAAGGAGATAAGGCAGATGGGAAAAACTGGGATGAAAGCTGGGGAGAAGGGCTGAATCCAAAGTGTAAGCTGAACCCTTTAGATGTTCTCATGGAATAACATCACTTCTGAGACTGGCACACCAGAGTCCGTCCTGAGCAAACATCTGTTGTGATGCTGAAACCCAGGCCAGTTTATCCTTTCGTTGCTAAAACTTCCGGTAGGGTACTGATCTCATAAATGTTATCCTTGGGGCTCAGATGAAAGTCGACTTTTAAATCCAGAGGGGGTGTGGGACAGCCCGTCTATCCATCTTCTGAAGTCAAAGAGATAGAAATCTACAAGTCACAGGATTGATTTTTGTTTATGCTTTCAATTCCAAATATTTAGAATGGACACTTTGATGTAACAAAGGCATGTCCTATGAAAGCCAAAAAACAGAAACAGAACTTAAATTTCTAAGTGACAGATAATGCATTTTACCTTATGGACTGACTGATTATGCAACATGATTGTGAATTCCTGTTGCACTAAAAGGGAGAAAATCACTGAAACAAATGCATCATTCTCTTCTCCTGTCCTGTGCTAAAGACCAAACTGCTGGACTCCAGGGTCAAGAAGGAGGAAGATGGAACCTCGTCTGCTTCCTACCACAGTTTGATGAAGCCCTGTCTCTTAATTGCCTAGAACCTTGAAAGCAGCTGGAAAGGTGGCCCTCCATCTCCTCCCAGTTCTCTGCAGGTAGGTAGAGAGCAAAAAAACAAACCCTGGCCTTTTCTTTATTAACAGGTTGGCATCAGACCACTAACCCTAGCTGAGCCTCAATGCCAGCAGTTATTTGATAGAATCCTATTTGGATATTGAGTTCCCAGTTTTTTTTCTTCTTTTCTAAACAATATTAGAAAGAACATCCCTCATACACATCTATGATCATTCTTATCTAGAAATAGAATTGCTGGATCAAGACAAATGCCTATTTTTAAAATCCTTCATATTTTTTGCCATATTGCCCTACAGAAAAATCTCATCGACTACACCCCCCCCAACTTACAACATAGAAATAAATTTACATTTTCACCAATACTAGGTGGTATTATTATTTAATTCTTAAAAGCATTCTTTTCAAAAGGACAAGACCTCTAAAAGGAATTAAATATATCCCCCCTAGTTCATATCTTAGGCAGATTCACTGCTAACCACTAGGGGAAGGCACAGGGAGAACTGACAGGAAGATCAAGAAGGTCAGGGGACAACGGGAGGCAGGGAGGGGACAGGCTAATGGATGGGGGGGGGGGGATGATGCAGGGTAGCCTGGAAAGGGTCCAGAGCGCAGGGGCGGGTTGTAGAACACAGCGCAGAAAGGAAGAGCTTCCTCCCAAAAACCTAGCCCTTGAAAAAGAATTCTCATAATAAAATTGACAGTAATCTAAGGATAGGAGAGAAAGATTACTCGAAAACAAAATAAACAAAAGCCAGGCGTGTCATGAGAAGTTTGGAGTCTGGCCAGCACTGAATTGCTCATCTAGTTGACACAGAAAAGCAAGTGTACCTCTAGGTGTTTGGAACACCTGTCGGCTAAATCCTGAAGAAAGTGCACCTGGTCTCATCCCCAAGAAAAAGCACTCAACAATTTCCTAATTCCAGAGAGTCGAGACACCCTAAAAATCTTTAACCCTCACACCAATCCAGGGGACAGTGAACAAATACCATTCAGCCTGGTCAAGGAGGACAAACTGTCCTTCCATATTCACTGTTGGTCTGGGATTCAGGGAAGAGGCCTTTAAAGCAAAATCCTAAAATCATACCCTCACCGAGGACGGCCACACATCAAACCATGCAGACAGAATACACAGTGCCGGGCAGCAGCAGTAAATGAACAGGTGAATAAACAAATATAAACCAAGAGGTGTCTTTCCAGTATTCCTCACTAGATTACACAATGACTAGAAACACACCCTGGGTGTGTCTTTAATTGCCAGATTCACAAAGGCATCAAGATTCATCTTATTCATACCTGCTGGCCCTCACTTCCATCACCAACCATCACCAAAGTGCTGTCACTGGATTGGTGTGGTGGACACTGTCACTCCCATTTTCCAGATGACTGGAGTCTTGAGAACAATTTATTAACCACTGTTTATTGGACAACTGGTGGAGGTAGAACCTACTAGTACCAATAGCTATCAATGACCATGATTTTCTATTCTAGAACCATGTCATTCCTCAACAATGTCCCCTGGTTTTTTTTCTCATAAGTATGATAAAGTTGTATATTTACCAGAATATTCTATCAATAAAATACTCTCTCCGCATAGGCATGGACGGGGGAGACTGGCTGAAAACATCTGGTTAATGACAGTTTCGGGGAGGAGTGGGGGAGGTTTCACTTAGGCTGTCTCTCCTGGCAGTGATGCATCAGGAAGTGCTTCGGGGAAGGAAATCCGGGTAGGGTCTTCCCTGAGGTCTAACAGAAAGAACCCAGGTTGGAAAAGGTGTGTATCCAGGATTAGAAAATGAAGAGACAATGAAATACAAAGTGAAAATCAGTCTCTAAGACATGATCAAGGGAGAGAACGGGCAGGTTCAAGCAGCATCTAAAATTACTACCCAAGTTCTGGAGAACAGAAGATTCAAAATCATGGCCTGTCTGCAATGGCCACAGTTCAAAGATCACACACTTTGCCAAAAATTGCTTTTTAAAAAAAAAAATGTTTGTATGGAGATACCTAAAACAGTTGAAGATATAAATCCCATATGATCTCGTCATCCCACTTCTGGGTATTTACCCAAAAGAAACAAAAACGCTGATCTGCAGATATTTATGCATCTCATGTTCACTGCAGCCCTATTCACAATAGCTGAGAACTGGAAACTACCCAAGTGCCCAACGTCAGACGAATGGAAAAAGACGTGGTACCTTATACAATGGAATACTGCACAGTCCTTAAAAGAGATGAAATCCTGTCATATGAATCAACATGGATAGATCTAAGGGGATTATGGGGTTGTGCTGTGAAATAAGTCAAAAGAAGAAAGATACCAGATGACCTCACTCATAGGTGCAATGTGAACAGACAAAACAAAGGAACAGATTAAACCAAACCAACCCTTGGACACTGGCAATAGAACTCCGGTGACCAGTAGGAAATGGGGGGAGGGAGTGGGCGGCGGGGAGCAGAGGAGCATGTAGTGGTGGAGCCCACTGGACAGTGGTGAAGAACACGTGGTGATTTGGTGGAAGGCAGGGTATGCCGACACCTATCCGAGGAATGGGGAAACTGCAGTTATGGGGAACCTACACATATGAGTTTAATTTGTCAAACAAAGTTACTGCAATAAAATCCTAAAAAAAAGTTAAAAAAAATAAAATTTGAAAGTTATTCTTGACCCTGAAACATGAAAAAAGAGACCAAAGAAAGAGGGGGAAATGGTTATATCAAATTTCCTGCATAATCCTCTTATGAGATTAGCACCTTCTTAAATGGTAATGAGCTTCTGGCTTGGGAACTCAATTGGAGCACTGGGCAATTCTCCGACAGGGAGGATGCCTGATTCGATGAAACTGGGTGGGATCATGGACCTCTGATCTCCAACTCCAAATGAGGGCAGCTGGGGCCACTTCACATCAGGAACTCAGAGCTTCATTCCTGATAGGAATGTGGAGAGTACCGAATGAAATGCCTTCATTGGTTTATTTTTCTTGGAAAAGTCACATCGCCACAGCCTTCGAGCCTGGAACACAGGATGGAGTCCTAAGACCCTTTTTGGAATCTGCTCTCCTAAGGGCTCATCTGAACCAGTGTAGTAGCCCTTCTCCTCCCTCTCTCCAACTTGTGATCTCCAATCCTCTCCTTCCAGAGAGTATGAAGTGTCCTGTAAGACACTGTCCAGGGCTGGGATAGCTGATCAACACTGTGGCACTAAATATTCTCCGGGCCTAAGCCACCTCCTGAAAGTGCCTGAGGCCTGAGAGAACCAAGATGCCGGGCTCACACCCTCAAGTAGCTCAGCGCTCAGGAGCATTGGGTCTGCTCATTTCCTTTCAAATTCATGGTGATAAAGGACTCTTGATTCTTTTCCACACACAGCTACATATTTAGTCCATGTGTTTTCTCTGTCTTCCCAGTTTTCAGCATGAAAAAATCCTAAAATCCCAAAGGAAGAGTGATTCGGACCCAAGCAGTAGAGCCAGAAAGGAAACTGGCGATGGGGACAAAGGGCGGGCCCTGTCCTCTGGTGGCAGCATGGAAGTCGCTGCCTCCCACCAGGGAGCACCCCTCCAGAGCCACCTGAGAGTCCTGCACACAGGGCAGGGCACAGCGCCCCCTGGTTACTCAGGTCTGACATTTATGAGGACAACGTCTGATAAATCTGCCATTTCCAGTCTCCAGTTCTGGCATCAGCCTGGGTCCCCAGGCACCACAAGGTTCAGTACCATGGCAGCGGGTGGTTACCCTCTAAGCCACTCCAACTTGAAGTACACCTCCCCAAATCTCATTTTCTTTTCTCAAAATCAATCTGATGACCCTGCCTACCCTGGGGACTTTGTTCCCTAGTGAGGGTCAATGTTTATGATTCATATTGGACACACACAGATAACAGTCAATTCTGAGTTCATGGTACTGGTTCCTGGAGGTTTCAGTTTCACAAATAAGCAGCTAGGCTCCATGTATCTACACTCTCACAGAGAGAACCAACATACACATTCTAGAACACATGCACCACAGGTCATGTTAGGCACTCCACACCAGCTCAGTGATTCCTGATATTCACCCTATGAGGTTATTTCCATCTAACAGAGGAAAATATAAATAACCTCGTAATTTGGACACTCTTCTACTTGTGCTCTGCCCCTTCACTGTACCTCATGGCTTCCCGGCTGGAGTTCAATAAGCTTAAGTGCTCAGTCTGGCCTGGCCTGTATCCCAGAGGGGCCTCCCTGCATCAATCTGGGCTTCAACTTTCTCTATGAAGGGTAAAGGTTGACTCCTGTAGCCTCTTCATGTCTCCACCCACAGTGTCAGGCAGGGATGGGTAAGGAGTTGGAAAGAAGGGGCCACCAAGCTGACCCCTCCCTCTCCTCTCTGCTGGGGACAAGCTGGGTCATTAGCACCTACATCTGCTGCACTCCAAAGAGTCACTAAAAGCCATCTGCATCCAGCCATTAATCCTAAGCCCCTTCCTGCTAATGCAGCCAGGAGGTGACTTTAAGGTCCTTTTTCAAATGACCAGTGGCTGGCCAGCAAGGCCCTGATGGAAAGAAGCCTGGGAGCCCACCCCAGGCCCTGAGACGCAGCTGTGCTTCTGAATGGCCTCAGATAAGTGCCTCAGGAAGGTGTAATGGCTTCCTGGCGGTGATTAGCACACTGGATGAGATAATGCCAAATTCCCTAGTGTTCTTCAGCCTAGAACTAGATGCCAAAAGCTTACTAACTCACCCCAAACAAGGCTCCTTCCTGGGCAGCTAGTGGAGCCGGGAATGCCCAGAAATGGAACTTTCAAGAGCCATGTTCTTCTAATTGCCTTTCAGGTCTTTAGAATGAAGCCAGCAACTCTCCTCACAGTACTCGTTGACCTGCCATGGCATCATAACGCTAAGATGCCCACTCGTAGTTGAAACACTCGCCTGGTGTGCAATTACTGTGCCTGCGTGTGTGGCATGTAACGCAACCTCGCCACTAGACTGTAAGTTACACAAGAGCAGAGAACGGCGACATTAACACTTCCACCTCTGCTCCAGCACCCCGCCTCCAGGGAGGCCACCTCAGCGGGCTTCGTGCCCCACGCCGGGTGCTTCACAAGGCCACAGCATAGTCCCTCCCCAGGACCTATGCAGGTAGGTGCTCTTATTATCATTTAACAGCATTTATCATGTGCCAGGCACTGCTATTGAAGTATTTTCTACCTATCCACTCACTGAGTCCCAAAGCAAACCTTTGAGGTGGGCACCCCTATTACCCTCATTGTACAGAAGAGGACACTGAGGTACAGAGAGGGTGAGTCACCAGCCTGAAGACCGCCAGCAGGTGGGAAGTATCGTGGGGCTTGTCCAGCATCACACCCCACAGCCGCCATGCTGTCCCTGGCACAGGTCTCACACCAGTGCTCCTCATGGACTGCTTTCACTGGCTGACACAACCCCACAGCTCCTGCTTTATTCAGGTCTCACATTTTAAACAGCCTTTTTCTTTTAAAGGTTTTCTATTTTAAAGGAACCGTGCAAGCAGGAATGAAAGCTGGCTAGTAGGCAGGCAGGCAGGGAGAGGAAGTAGAAGTACTTTACTGTTCAGTTGTTCATCTTGGTTGTTCTCACCAGCCCAGGTCTTGAACCGGGGACCTTGGGTTGTACATGGACTAAACCATTCGGCCACCAGGGCACACTTCTAACACTTTCTCTTGACTAAGACAGAATGTCCTGGACAAGAGCTGAGATCTATGGCTTCTTCCCTCTCTGTGGGTAATGATAATCCTTTTGAATAATGCTTTCCATTCTTCACAAGCCCTGACAAGAGTACCTTCCCCACAAACACAAATCTTGACAATGTTCCTGTAAGGTAAGTGGCAGAAGCACATGTCTTTGACAGAGGTGGAATCTTTACTGGGAGAGGCAGAGTGACTCACTCAAAGTCACACAGCTCGGCAGGGGTGAGGCCCTCTAACAACCAGTTCATAATTCTTCCCACCTTGAGAAGAGAAGCTACAAACACTGCGCAGGGATTTCCCTCACAGTGGAGCCCCAGGCAGCGGAGTGTGGGCAGCGGTATAAGCAGATCTGCAGTAGCTGTACTCGCGACCGTAATTTAAAATTGCATATAAAATTTTGAACATGAAGTTTTTAAATAATATTAAACCCAAGTGTCTCAAAATTCAAAAACCACAAAAGGATATGCAGTGTCACACTTGCCTAGCATGTGTTTTTATTCTAGCTTCCACCTTTCTTCTTCCCCAGCCTCCCCTCACCATTACTCTAGCGACATGTTGTAACAGTGTAGAAACCTTATCCCCTCCTTAGCCAGGATGGCAACTTTCATTCTATTTTATTGATATTAGATAATACATGAACATAGTATAAGTGCAGAAAGTACAAAACAACAATGATGATGAAAATTAACCCTCTTGTTTCTAGTCCCCAGTCACCCAGATATGGTCATGCCTTCTCTTGTTCTTTTCATGGAGAATCTATATATTTACAAGCATAGTCATATTTTTTCCACCTCAGACAACTCATATGCCTCATCCTTTTTCACTGAACGAATATCTTGAGATCTTTACTTTAGTGCTTAGACTGTTGCCTTGTTCTTATAACGGCTACGTAATATTCCGTCTACGATGCATTGCAATTACCTGGTCGACTTTTAGTTGCCTCTAATTGTTTGCTATCAAGAACAATGCTGCAGCGCACCCTGATGGAGTAGCAGTTAGGGCCACTGCCTCTGAAGAAGCACAATCCACATACATTCCCAAGGACCCAGGTTCCAGGGGGAGCAGCCAACGTGAACAACTAAATAAAAAGTTTTTAAAGTGCTCCTTCCTGCCTCTCTCTTCCTGCCTGCTTGCCTACACATCTTCATTCTTGCCTGCACATTTCCTTAAAAAAAGAATTTAAAAGCCAACGCTGCAATAACCATAGATGAGCACTGAGGCAAAAGCTGCTGCCCCACTAATATTGGTGTTCCCTTCTCCCACAGAAGAGAATTTTCTAAAGACCACATTACTTACAAGTAGCATGACCATGTGCTATCTTTTAGCCAGAGGATGGAAGGAAAAGCATAAGTGGCAATTCTTAGGAGCTTGCCTTAAGAGAAAGAAAATACACTCTCGTCATCTTTATCTTGTTGGGAAAAAAATGTAAAATACTTTGAAATGGACAAAATAATGATGGGTATCCTGCCTAGAGCACATTTCCATGCTATATCAGGTTGTCTTTGAGCTGCTTTACAACGCTGTGAGTGGTATTATATTGTCAACAATGCAAATGAGCCCATTCATAAAAATCATGCGCAGTGGAGATAAAGTGATACTGCAGTGAATATTGATCGGTGTGGTATCTCATTGCTGTTTCAATTTTGAATTCTTGGTGACCTGTGTGGGTGTGCCCTTAGCTCTCCTTTAAACAAACTATAGCCTCTTACTAGCTCCTTGACTGAGTTTGGGAAAGTCTTTGCAGTGCATTTATTTTGCATTTGTATGACTGTCATGGTTTTACTTAAAAAAGGTTTCCTTTAACTATTCATCTCTCTATCGTGCTGCTGGGAACACAGATGCTACCATCTTGGACAACAAGACTGAGGCCACCTAGAGAGAAGGGTCTGCTCCCTGAGCACCACACACACCTTGAAGTTCACCTAGAGCTTTTTTGCATGTCAGATAGTAGATGTCTAACTTGTTTAAATTGTTGTTATTTGTACTTTTCTGTTATAGTCAAACCTAACAATAAAATGACTTTCAAGAGAAATTTCTACTAACATACTATCAAGTGATTTCATCCTCGCACAGCTGCAAATTCTCCTTTAGACTGTTCTTGGCAGACAGCATGAATCAATCACGGAGCTTTTCCCTACCAGAACCCTTACTCAAACTGCTTCTTAAGGTCACAATCTAAGTGGTCATTAGTATCAAAAAGAGTTATGAATGACATTTAATTTCCATCCCTGCTACAGGATCACAAGTCAGCATACGTTTCTCAGTTGTTCAGGTTCTAACACAAGCATACTGATTTATGCCCCATCTTATTCCTGAGAAGATTTAGATGAGCAAACTATAGGAACTTAAGTCCCACCGAGTTTCAGGAAGAGAAGACGGGGGTACCGGTCCGTCCCGTTGGTTCAGGATGCACCCGGCCTGAGGTCCATGACTTCAACAGGCTTATTCAGTCTCATATCCATTGAAGGCACAGACGGAACAAGCCACCTGGATAGGTGAGTACTGCCAGGTGCTAGATTCCGGGCAGTCTAGGGCAGAGTACAGCGATAATTTCCGAATATTGACATGGCAATGAGTCGGGGGCGGGTTATCTGAAGACCCCCAAAGGGCTCTTCTACACATGCCAAGCCCAGGTCTAGTTGGAAAAAGACCACTAAGTGAAGTTCAAGGAAACCAGTTCAGTTCTGCTCCTAGTTCATTGCGTGACTGAGCAAGGGCCTTTGCCCCACTGGATCTAGACTTCCCATCTGGATAAGCCCCTAAAATGACAGATAACCCTTGAATCATATGGCGGTTAGGGACACCAACCCACCTCCCTCACGATCAAAAATCCATGTATAACTTTTGACTTCCCCCAAACTTTACTACCTGTGATTGACCAGCTTATTGACTGAGAATCTTACCAATAACACAGTCAATTAGCACATTTGGTACATTGCATTGTGTGCTGAATTCTTACAATAAAGTCAGCTAGAGAAAAGAAAACGGTATTAAGAAACTCCTGTGTGGATCATCATTAAGATCTTTTTCTTCATTATCTTAACCATGGTGCAGCCTGAGAGGGAGGAAAGGAGTGCTGAAAAAAATCTGTGTTAATTGGACCCATGCAGTTCAAACCCATGTTGCTGGTCAAGGGGCAGCTGTGCAAACTTCCTTCTACCTAGAACAAAACTCGGCCTCTGCAGTCTTGAGAGCATCTTTAGCTCAGCAGGGTCAGGTGCGAGACAAGGCTCCCACACACCCCACCCCAGGCTGGGGGCCCCACTCCAATCCTCAGCTCCCTGGCAGCAAGCTCAATGGCAGCTGGAAGGGCTGGCAGGATTGATGACTCTGGCGTTCTCCAGGCTGCACACAAACAGGAAGTCAGGGAGGGGTGATAATTGTTTAATCAGCTCTCCAGCCACACCTGTTGAGTTTCCTCTAATGATGTGAAAAGCTGGGTGTACTGGGAATAACAGTTTCTCATGGTGGTTAGTAGTTAATCATGATGAACCATCACAGGTGACAGAAGAGTACTCCCCTGACAATTTTGCACAGCTCTTTTGCTCAAACTTCCACATCTATAAATGCCGACTGATCAAGCAGGTATATTTCAAGAGTGTATACCATTGGTGCTCATAATGGTAAAGCACACATTTAATGTCAAGGGGAAAGAAGGAACTGGTTGGGGCAACCTCCAGAGAGGCTAACTGGCCACAAAAGCAGAATGAGCGGCTTAGTTCCTAAGGTTGCATGTCACCATATACAATCATATATTACCACCATATAACAAATGTTGATGAGAGGGAGGGACCACTAGATGAGAGAGGGAGGGACCATTATGGACTAGTATGACCAGGGACAGTCCTGGGGGATGGGTAAGATTCCAATGAAGAAGGAAGTGGCACAGAAAGAGAGTGAGGCCAGACATGTCCATTGTATGGTCAAAAGGGGAAGCAGTCGGGCTGGAGAAGAGTTGTGTCAAGCATTCCAGAGAAAGCAGAAATGGAGGTGAGGGCTGGTGTCGTGATCTCAAACTTGAGTGCATCAGAGGGTCAAAGAAGATGGCTGGGACCCATCCCTGGGCTTTCTGATTCAGGAAGTCGGGGGTGGGGCCTCAGAATGTAAATTTTTAACAAGTTTCCAGGTGATGCTGATGCTGTGCTGCCGGGATCAAACTTTGAGAATCAGTAGGCTAGTAGAGGACAGTGAATGGGGCGCCCTTGGGAGCTCTGGGAGGGCTTTTCTTAAGGGAGAGATGGAAGGGGAGTAGATATTTGTTTCATCCGCACCCTGCTCCATTTCTACAAATAGCTTTCCTGCCACTTGGCTCTTCTCTGATTTTGTAGAGGTGGGATCAGTAGGTCTCCACCAACACTGCCACCTCTAGCTGTACTCCCTTTCTCAGTTCTGTGGTCACACTGCTTGTAGGAGAAATTAGCAGTCTGGATTCTGGGCCACCCACAGAGACTAGAAAATACTGTCCAGCTAGAAATTTCACCTTCAAAACTGCCTCGTTGAGTGTGAGCAGCTCATCTTGGAACGTTCCTTTGTTACTCCTGGTGAATGCCTACGACGTGCTAGACACAGGGCGTCACACTTTAGGCACATTACATTTCTAGAACAACATTTCAAGGCAGGGACCATCTTCCACAGTTCGTAGTGAAAAAACTGAGCCTGAGACCAGTCCAGTGGCTTCTCCATCTGGAGAAGTCTTTAATAAAACGCAGAGCCAGTAAACAAAACCAAGGTCTCCCTGCTCCCCGGAGGCACCAGGCCTGCACGTGTGGCCTGTCCTGCCCTGCTGTGTCCACTCAGGCCTGCAGAAAGCTCCCGGTGCTGCTTGGCCACTCTCTTGTCAGCCTCAGTCGGGACAATCTGCAGCGACTCTCAGCAAAATGGAAGCAGGGACGCAACTTCCGAACAAGCCTCGCCCTTCACTTGCCCTGGGCCTCAGAATTTTCCTGGCCTGCCTTTTCTCACACACGGCCATCCCTCAGGTTCTCCCTCATCTGCTCTCAGTCTGAAAACAATTAAGGACAGAGAATCAAGTGATTAAAGGGAAATAAGCGGGCCACAAAAGGACAAATACATCAGGATTCCTCTTAGATGAGGCACCTAGAGCATTCAAACTCAGAGACAGAAAGTAGGGTGGTGGCTGCCAGGGACTGGGGGAAGAGGGGCTGGGGGATGGGGAGCTGTTTAATGGGTACTTTCATTCTGGGAAGATGAACAGTTCTGGAAATGAACGGGAGTGATGGTTGTACAAGGATGTGAATGTACTGAATGCCACTGAGCTGCCCACTGACAAATGGTCATGATGGCAGACTTTGTCATGTGTATCTCACCATACTGTGACAAATGAACCAATCAGTCAAGAAGAAAACCAGATCTCGAGTCTGGTTCTAGCCACCCTGTGTCTCCTGTGTCCTTGCTCACAGAGGTGCAGCAGGAGGTAAAAAGTGAACCGAGGGAGATAGAAATGGTTGCACAGGATCAAAAGCAGTGCCCCCAACATGGCACATTACGAAATAATAAAGCTGTGTGTTCATCAGGCACTTAAGTTCACAAGCTTTCTCACATATGTGGGCTCATTTGATTGATGTGGCACCAGGAGTCCAAGAGCAAAATCCTTCTAGAATATACTTTTCAAGGCTGTACATACAGATAATGAATTTATCCCTTGAAGTTTGGTTTGAGGGCCCCGATCTTGTTCCTGCAACCTTCCAGGCTGAAGCCGGCAGGGCAGCCTCCAGCCCCCAAGGTTCCATTCAGCAAGCATTTACCAAGCTGGATGTGAGAGCTCAAGGGCATGGACACAGACAGGCACACGGAAGGCTTTTTAATCTCCAGCAAATTCTTTGACCTCTCTAAAGGTCATTTCTTTGATGTAAAGCAGGAGAGATATGATAGGATAAATAAGATCATTCACGCAAATACTTAGCATTAGCTCTCAATGAATGAAAGTTCTTTGACCTTCTTTTTGGTCCCAGTCCTGTCCTCAGAAGTCATGGCCCAGCTAGGCAGACAAGGAAAGCGCAGACACAAGTAAGCAACGCCCACTGTGGTGTGCCTCTGAGTGGATATGAATGCCAAGAGAACGGGGAACCCAGCCAAGAAGGGAGACTCATCTCTCACTGTGTAACTAGCCCTCGCCAGGCTCCAAACTCCTTAAGAGGCCCTATGTGTCATGGTTAAGAGCCTGCAGCCACACAGCCAGACTGCGTTTGAATCCAGCAGTGTGATGGTGAGCGAGTTACTTTCCCTTCCCATTCCCTCCATGTTCTCGTCTATAAAATAAGGATTGCAAAAACAGTATCTAACTCATCAGGGTTCCTGTGAAGACTGGATAAATTCATGCTAAGAATAGTATCTGAAAAAGGGAAAAAGGCATCTATGGTTAAGCCATTCTAATCACTGGACTTTTTGTCTTCATTTTCTTCTTCTCTGCTTCCACATACGTAACCTCATGCTAGAAAGCACTTAGGCAGCAGAGCTGGGAACATAGAGTAAGGACTCAAAAACATAGCTGATGAGTTTAACTGGACAGAGTATTTAGAAGACTTAAAACAAAATCCTTTCCCAAGGAAGCAAACAATTTGAGAGGTCTTTTGAAATAAACCAGTCTGATTCCTGGCTGGCCTTTCTGTGCTAAGTTGCCCTAATCTCTGACTTCCAGTATCTAGTCATCAGCTCAGTGAAGCCTCCTGCCTGTGACTCAGACCCTTAAGTCCTCAGTCTTCATATTCACCAGTTAGGGGAAGAAGACTGAACTCTCCGCTCTCAACTTGAGACCCGTTTCCTCCCCATAAGATCCGCCTCCTCCAGGAGCTGGTCAAATCCCAAATCCATAGTGCTTTCTGGAACAGCCTGCGGAGGTCTCCCCAGGGAGTGGTCTCCCCCACAGGCAGCTCTCAGCAATTCTGTGGAGGAGGCCTTATTTTAGTGAGGACAAAGCCTTTCCTGATTTGCCTCCCCTGATCCCTAGCTAGGAGCACTCAGCCTGGAAGAGAGTTAGAACAACCCGCAGCTACCTCAGTGTGGCATGTCTGTGTCCTCTCCTAGGACTTGGGTCAGGGCTAGGACATAGGTCTGGGGTAGTGTTTGGGCCTCTGTATCCTCTAACACTGCTCCAGGAATGCTGATGCTTAGATGGGGCTGAGACCCACCCAGCTGTTTCCCCGGACAGCTCTTGGCTTTTGGCTCTGCTGCACTAAGCTGCTGCTAGATGCAGCGTCTTCCTAACCATCTCACCAGGGTCGTGCGTGGAACAGTCCTCGAAGGGTGGCACTGAACTGAACGCTGCAGGAGTGGTGACAAAAATGACTCAGCCACATAGTCCAGGTCCCCTTGTCTAATAAGGGAGAGACGTGGTCTTGCAAGTCTGTGACTGACTTGACTCAGATATGTGGCCAAAGTTCCTCCCCAGCAGGATGGGCCAAGGATGAGGCCCTGAATCTGACTTCTGGCTTCGCCCATTTCAACAACATTCTGCAAATCCCTGCACATTTATAGGGCTATTTTATAGGATTCTCCCCCACGCAAAGCATAATATATTGTTTACAATTAACTAACTTTACAGTGTTTGCGCTATTTTAGGGGGAAGCACTGCTACTAAAACATTTCAGAAACAATTTACTAAACACGTATCGCATTGACCTAAATAAAGCATAGGCCACATGACCCAGCCCGCTGTCATCAGAGCTGAAGATAACAAGTCCAGGATTTCTAAATCCAAGCCATCGCCAAATATTAAAGGCCAGCTCACCTCAGGGACCAGGAAGGGATTAAAGCTAAAAGCCTCCCATACTCACTCTCTTAAGGCAAATGGTCACAGCAAAATGACCACCTGATTTTCTGCATTTTAAATGTCTAGGCAAAGACCCAATCTTATTCTCTGCATCTAAACATTCTCCTTTTTCATCAGGACTGGTGGTAGCTGTTAATGTGATTTCACTAAGACACATAACTGTCCTAGACATTTACATTTTTTTTTCTTTAAAACTGTTTTGTCATTTTGTTTAGAAATCAAGTACAATGACCTTAATCAAGATCCATATTTTAGTTTTACTCAAAAAAATATGTGTCCATGTCCACACACCTTGAGCAAAGCCTTTCATAAAATTAGTCTGTTGGCTGTACTCTCGGGTGGTTAGAGCACATAAAACACACCAGGCTTCCTCCGCAAACAGGTGGTGACAACAGCGACATTGCATCACATACAGATGCTGCTTGTATTATCAAGTCAGTGACTAACGTTGAATAATAGTCAAAATTATCCTAGAAAATCCTGTCACCCAGACTTTACAGCGTCTGTGTTGCGTGTTGATGCTCCTGGGTCCAACAATCTTGTTTTAAAAGGAGGTCTGGAAACCAGTGCGCAAGAGCCCTGCCGAGGCAGCCACAGGGAAGGCCACATGCATTGAAACCTTCCTGCTTTTACAGGTCTGTCAAATCTGCTGCCATGAAAGAGGCTCTAGTGGAACCTTCCACAGTGTTCCAGCTTCCCTGGAGGGCTTACCTCATTTGTTTAGAACTGTGCCTTTAATACATTTTAATTTGTTTGCCATTGTGAAGATCAGGCCAGAAGACAGCCTTATCTTCAGTGGGAAGCAAACTGTCAACAGCCTGAAAGCACTCTAACTCTGCTGAGATTTTCAGAACACACATTAATTACAGCCGTCTGTCTCATCCAAGACATCATCACTTTTAAGGTGGACCAATAATTTATTGATCATGAAGAAAAAAATGTCAATTAAAGTCTAATAAAGGCTACCTAAGTAAGCTGTATCTGGATTGTACACATGTCAAAGGTGAAAAACTGCACATCTTAGACTCAGTGAAATACAGGATTACTTTTAAACTTCAACCAAAATACGAAGTATTATTCTACATATTTTGGAGGAAACGTAAGCTGGGAAGGTACAAGACAGGGTCCCAGGAACAAGCAGCAAAAGGGGAGACCCAGACTTGGCTTCCAGACCAGTTCTGGTCAGTGCCCATTCTCAGACCTTTAGTGACTGCCAAGAGACACCAGGGAAGGTCATCCTCTCTGCAAACTCGCCTGCTTTCCCCCTGGCCCTTCACTCTTGCTGTGCCCCACAAACCTTCCAAAAACCTCTCCCCATTAGTCCGCAAACCACACCCCTCATCCAATAGGATCCCCTACTGGTCCTCCGTGCCTGTTCCATCCCTTCCTGCCTCTTGATGACAGCCGTCCCCCATCTTACCTCGCAGCCTCGTGGAGGACTGTGCTGAGCCAATGCCCTTGAGAGCACTGCTTGGCCACCCACCTCAGGCAGCTGGTCTCCCCTGTGCCAGCCCACCTGACCCCCTGCAGCTGTATTTTCACTTCCTCAGTGTTAGACAACCCAGAGTCGGGGTGGGGGGAAACCTCTACCCGACTGGCTAGCTCGGAGAGGACAACCGACACACCTGTCCTCCCTCCACCCGGGGCCAACCAGGGGAACAGTATCCAACCCAGGCTTACCTCCCCTGTGACTGAGCAGCCTTCACAGGCAGATGATAAGGGAGGACCTTACTAAGTGGCAGCCTGGTGGCAGGACTCCACTCCTGCCCCTGCCTGTGCTGGATGGTCCCGGCCCTGCTCGAGGCCTTGATTCTGATAACTGCACCCTCCACAGCTCAGCGAGAAGAAACCCAGCTGTCCCTGGACAAATTAAACTTGTGAGCAATATCAAGTATGTGTCTCAGCAGTGCGAAGCGATGCTTTCTTCCTTCTCTTTACCTTCCAGTTGCTGGTTCCAGAGCTACTCTTGAATTGCTGTGGCATCAATGGTCGCACATATGTATTCATATTACTCTGAAGTGTGTACAGAGTAAGGTCGAGAGAAAGGTGATATCTATTCTGTATATTTGCAAATGGAAGAGATGCTGACTATACTCACTTTATAAAAACATCCATGGGTACACCCTGGTGAAGTAGCGGTTTGTTCATCTGCCTCTAGCCAAAGCATTGTCCACCTACCTCTCAAGGACCCTGGTTCATAACCCAGACTGGGGAGTAACCAAGATGCACAACTAAATAAAAATAAATAAAATGCTTCCTCACCTCTCTTCTTGCCTGCCTGCTTACTAGCCTCCATTTCTGCACTTTCCCTTTAAAAAAAGGTATGATTTATTTTTTCAAAACTTAAATTAAAATTTTGGGTTTACTTAATTTTATGTAAAAGTTTAATATTAAGTAGTAAAATTGACATTTTGCATCTTAATTTAATACGATAAGTCTGAAAAATTGGAAGGAAAAAGAACTAAGTTTTTAGTTTAATTTTTCAATTTATCAATATTTATATTTATTCAATATACATAATTTGTTTAAAAATGCTCCAATTTTGCAAACTTTAGATATAATTATTCTATTACGTTATTCTTTAGATCACTGAGAACCAGTGTAAGTTGGAATCACAGTAGAAGCCTAAAAAAAAGGGATTCAGAAAGAAAAAAGAAATAGATCATCAGTAATAGAGGAAAATTCTTAAAAACTGAAAACAAAGAAAGAAAAGAGACTTCTGCTGAGCACAGTGTACATACCATTTGAAACAGGATATTACAAATTCCTGATTTAATAAAGATCCAAGACTTAATTACTGATCAAAACAAAGAAAATTAGCAAGAGAAACGTTCTCATCAAATGTGCAATTTGTACTTGATATTTTGCTGACTTTCAATCATACAAAGTTCTGGCTTTCCACCTTTTTAAATTTTTGTTATTCTGTAAGTACATTGTCAAGCTAGGAGAACATATTTAACAGCTTGTGTGTTTGATTACAATGCTCCACTCTCTAGACCCATGGCGCGCAGATCCCCATTAACACCTACACCAGACCTGTAAGTGCGGGGGGCAGACATGAGAACCGCCTGATCAGGAAACTATGCTTCAGCAGTTATACCTTCAAATTTCAAGCACAGCCCTGCTACTTTCTAGATTGATGACTTGGGCTTCAGTTTTCACCTCTGTAAGGTGGGGACAGTAAATCCTAGATTACAGTGCTCTATCATGCAAACACACTCTTTTATCCAATACCTTTCTTTTCAAGCTCTGTCTCTTCATACTCATTTAGCTAAGCCAGGGGTGCAGCAGCCGGTTACTGAATTTGCATGGATTTACTGTCTTCCAGAGATCAAGAACATAAAGAGATGATTCAGGAATCCTCATTACACTTGGCTTTACCCAGGACACCAAGGAGCTAGTTCTGGGCTTTCTCACATTATGCATCCCTAAGAATTCTCTATAGTACTAGAAAGTGAGGAAATGGGAACATACCTAAATTCCCCTTCTTTGGGGGGCAGTTGGGGCTGCAAATCAAGATGTTCATTAAGTCCAGTACATTTTTTTTGCTGTATCAGCCCTTTGGGTTCTCCAGGCTAAAATTCAGCTAAATACCAGAGCTCTGTGCGGAGGCCTGGACCCCCCCCAACCTCACAGAGGTAGAGAATAGTAGCATTTAAACTAAAGTCTAACACCAAAATGGTCCTGATTCAAAAAGTTGGGGCTTAGAACAAAAGATTAATAATATCCACCCGACCTGTGACACAAAGGTGTAATAGCAGTGTGTGAATATAACACGGAAAGCGTTTTTCTGTCCCTCCTCCAAAGCACGTGTTGTCTGAAACATGTTGGGCCCTCTGAGGCACAGACTCCCTTGTATAGCTCTCTCTCAAACAGCAAACAGAGCTCTGTGGCCTTGAACGGTTTTTAATGACTCGACTTGGATATCTTTATCTGTAAAGTTAAAAAGCCTCATGACCTCGGCAGCTCTTTCTGGCTCCACAGTTCTTGTCCTGAATCCTGGGAGAAATGCACAAAAGCTAACAAGAATAACCCACCCGCATTGCCCTCTACCTTCCTTCCAGGTACTGTTACCTCTAGCGACTCATTTCCTCTGCCCAGCTATGCAGTGAAGTCGATATTGCAGCAACCCCATTGGGTAGATGGAAAACTGAGGCCAGAAAGGTTACATGGACCTGCTGGGAATAAGACAGGGTTGGCGTGTCCTGGTGGGTGCCATAGCGGTAAGGTCCACTGTCTCTGGACAAGCTCAGTCCACGTACATCCCAAGAACGCATGTCGACATCTGGGACCCTAGGGGACTGACCAGATGTGCAACTAAATAAAATAAAAATAAATGAAAATGCTTCTTCCTCTTCTCTCTTCCTGCCACCTACCTACTAATATGCATTCATTACTGCCTGCACCTTTCCCAAAAAAAAAAAAATTAAAAAAAAAATAAGAAAGTACCTCCTTTCAAGAAGTTCAAGTGATAATCTGCATTTGGCAAATCCTAAATGCTATCCTAAGAGCTCAATAATAACTAACCCTTACATAGGTGGCACCTACTATGTGCCAGGTATTGTCCTCTGTGTATGACATATATTCATTTAATGCTCATTATTATATCCCCAAGGTCTCCAAGATAAGAGGATTTTAATCAGACTCTACTACCAATCGCTACATCGTTCTAATGCATCTGGACACTCAACAGACCGAGAAAAGGGACAAGTAACCTGGGGCAGGTGTCAAGGTGTAAATCCTGGAGAAGATGTCTAAACCTTAGCTCGAGTTAGGCGAGTGGAGCAGGGAAGGGCATTCTGCACTTAAGGACTAGCATGGGCAAAGGCACAGAGGCGTGAATAGCTGCATTCAGAGAAACTGCTGAAGGGAGAGGGAGGAGGGGGAGAATTACATAGAGGAAAAGAGCTGTGTTTACTTTTCTATCCTTTTCAACTTTTTTGAATGCTTGAAATGTTTTGTGAAAGAAAAAAATATAAGCACAGCATTCCCCAGCCCAGGCCCCTGTCATGCCTCAGGGAAAGTCATACTAAAAAGGCAGCAAACGTTGGCAGGGGGTGTCCAGCAACACTGCCCAACTCTGCTCTGCTCCTGGCCACCCACGTGGCTTGGAAGACAATGAAGTGAGAAGGGACAAGGAGTGTAGTGGCCAATTCCCTGGAAGCCTTGGTGAGGGACTCAGAACCCAGGGAGGCAATGTGCGTGGTTTTGAAGTGGCTGGCGATGCTCTTCAGGCAGGCAAGGAATCAGGATGGCCAAGCAGCAGGTAAGAGGCTAGGAGAATGGAAACTGTTCGAGTGTTTCAGATTTGAGGGAGAGCAGAGCGTGGATGTGCATGAGGGGAAGACATCGAAGGCAGGAGGTGAGAAGCCTAAAGTCAGAAGAGACACAGACCAGATGTCTCAAGAGCAGATGCTCCAGGGGCAAGCTTGGGTCCCAGCAGCAAGCACACCCACGCGAGGACCACACTGTGGAGGTCAGCACCCGCTCTCTGGCAACCCCAAGACCAGGAGGAGAGGAAGAGGGGCTGCCATGCCTCCACAGGAAGGTGTAATGGCCCTCCACTCTGAAGCAGCCCAAGACTGGCAAGGGTCAATAACCATGACTTGGAGATCAAAGAAAAGGGTTTGGAAAACAACAACACACCAACTGCAAAATCTGAATCACTCTACTTTCATTATCTCTGTAATCTTCAAACTTGCATTTCTTTGAGGTTCAGTTTCTTCCCCTGCAAAAAGAGAAATGGGAGGGGGTAATAGCCCCTCCCCCAACGGATTTGATGAGAATTGAAGGAGACACTGCCGGACCCAGCACAGAGGTCAAGCCCACGGCAGACGAGAAATAAATGATGGCTATAGTTACGGTGAATAGCTCAAATAATTTAGGTGCGCCCTGGTGGAGCAACAGCTGGGTCATTCGCCTCCTAAGGAGCACAGGCCACGTACCCCTGGGTTCAAGTCCTGGGTCCAGGGAAAAACAACCAGTGTGAACAACTAAATAAAAATAAAATAAAATGCTTCTTCCTCCTCTCTTTTCCTGCCTGCCTACTCACCTTCATGCCTGCCTGCACTTTTCCTCTAAAAAAAAATTCAAATAGAGAGGAGAAAACTAGTACTTAGACCATCCAAAACTGGCACCGCATGAGAAAGACAGGAGGTCAGAGATCTTCAGAAGGAAAGGGACAGCAGTGACTAGTCAGAGACGGTCACACATCTCCCTCCAGGCATGCATGTTTGGGAGATGGTCATGCTTTTCCTGAGATTTCTATGGACAGCAAAACTTGTTTCTTCCCCAGGCACTTGGAACCAGAGGAGGTTTGCAGCAGAGTTTAAATTAGGATAAAACAGGAGTGGGAAGTAAGCTTCTTGCTTCCTTTAAGTTGACTGGCCCCTCCCCTGAAAGATAGAACGCCCAGCCCTAAGTGTAATTCCTTCCTGTTGGTCCAGCAATACCTTTGCCACTTTCAAAAACAAAAACTGCTCCCTGAATAATTCATTATTCAAAGGGAACGGCAGCCCAGAGTGCCCTACTCCATTTGTTCAGGCATAGAGCTAATCTTGGGCTGTGTATGTGTGATTCTGAAAAGGATCCACATGAGAAATCGCTTTTTAAAACATCGATATCTGAGAAGGCAAGCAGAGAGTTTAAAGGGGCCATAATTCATAAATCGATGACGCCACACTCTGAGGAAGTGCTCTGCATTGATTGGTCAACAATTCCATTTGCAGCCGCTGAAACATCTGGGTCTCCCTGGGTCTGGGAGGTGGAGGGGGTGAGGCTGGGGGAGAGGAGCAGTGCTTCAGGGAGGATTGAATCTTAGGTTTGGAGGACTCAGCCATTGGGATGTGCGGCGGCTGTATATTTTATGTACCTGTTATCCTCTGGCAATGGACCAGTCACCAGAACCACACTGAAGCAAGCAAAATCCAACCATCTGAACAGCCAGCACTCACGTCCTTTGAGTCTGGCTGTTTGGCAAGACTATTCACACACTAGTGAGAGACCCTGTGTTCCACCTTCCCAGGCACCTGCTAGGTTTGGCTGAGCCCAGATCCTGGTCCCAAACATACCTATGAGGATACGCTTGCCATTGGCGGAGGGTCCTGATGACCAACATCCGAGTAGAGTGGTTGGTGTGGATCAGAGTGAGAGAAACAGAACCCGAAACCCGGAGCTGGCCCTCTGCCCGGCGTCTGACTGTACAGAAGTACCAGCAAGAGCAACAGGGAGAAAGAACATCAATAAGCCGAGGCGGTGATTTAGAATCGCTCTTTGACACAAGCCTCATCACCGCTGGAGGAAAACAACCTGATGCTGGGATTGATCAGCAAGTCTCACTGCAGAGAAGCGAGACGGAACACCTGTGAGCTCGCAGGACTTTCCAAAGAGCAGGGCTTAGGAAACCCAGGTATAATTTCTCCTTCCTTCTTCCTCAGCGGGCGTCCCTTCTCCTGGCTTGGCTAACCAAACACAAAACACACACCGGCAGAAAGAAAAGAGAAAAAACAGGAGCAGAGGCCCAGGAAAGGGAGCAAAAACCAGTGGGAGGCCAAGGGGTAGCTTCTCACCAAATTCAGCAGAGAGGACCCTGCACAGCTCTCTCCTGGTCCTCAGAGTTTTCCAGTGTGTTTTATGTGTTCAAGACTCTCCTGTGCCTCATTTGAATCTATTCTGGAACAATAAAGGGTAAATCACCGAATGACAGCACTGACCTTCTATCAGTGCTTACAGGGTGAATCTATTTACAGGTAGTACTTATTTAATCCTAAAAACCATTCTTGGAGTAAGAAACTATCCTTAACCCCATTTTCCAGCCAAGGACTCCTAGACCTGGAGAGGTTAAGTAACTGCCCAAGGTCACACAGTTAGTGAGCAGTGGACGCAGGACAGTCTGGCGCAGGAAGTCCCACTCCATCTCCTTACTCTTGCGCCTTAGAGCCGGTGGATCAACTGAATAGAGGTGAAGGGGCAGGAGGAGTGGTTCTTCTAGCTTTGTATTTGATATAGTGACAGAAGTGGCTTGTGACAATAATACTTAACATTCACTGAGCACTTGCTGTGTCCACTGAGCACCTAAGGGCACATGTCATGTACACACCGTATGGACAGGCACCATGAACTTCCCTTCATGAATGAGAAACCCGAGACCCAGAGAAAGATCCTAGAGAGTGTAGGTAAGAGAGCCGGATTCCCATCCAGACGCCAGGGCTGAGCCTGTGCTCTTAACCATAGTGCTCTGCTGCAGTTACCGCTGGCGGTGACACCAAGGTTCAGTCCTCCCTTAAAATCAGGTGAGCACAGAAACCCCATGTCAAGAAAAGACACTTATATGATGGCTCAGGCATTAAGTCCGTGCTTGGGGCACAGTCCACGTGTGCATTCTAGGGACCTGGGTCTATGGTCCAGGACCATGTAGAACTAAAAAGAAAAAAAAAAAAAAAGGAGCAACTAATTAAATAAAATGTTTTATTCTCCTCTCCTTTCCTGCCTACCCTCTGTCTGTCCTTCACTTAAAAACAGAAAAGAAAAGGCTATCTTTAAGGAAAGAATAACCATGTTGAGTTACTCTCCATTAAGATTCCGGGGTCAAGTAAGCTCTCAGAATTTAATGCTACAACTTTTTACTTGGGTTTTCATTTGGTTACTGAAGATGAGTCAACTGACCGCACTCAAGAAAGAAAGAAAAGAGGAAGTTCCAGAAACACGGTGCCACATGCATCCTTTTGTCCTAAAGGAGGGTCTGAAAGACGATTTGAGGTCCCATGAGCACTGGACTGAGTTGAGGGGCTGCTATCTGCAATGCACTGGGCAAAGGGCTCCAGAAGGAGCCTCCATCTGTGGCCGGGGCTTTGCTATCTGAAAGCCTGCGCACTATACTTACCGCTCCCGGGATCTTTACATCTCTAGTGCACCATTATTCCAAGCTGTGGGTTTCAATCTTTTACAACCCATTTGATCAAAAAAACGCAAGATCTAAAGTGGACATAGGTCGCTGATTGGGTGGGAATGAGGGAGGGTCCCTCAGAGTGTAGATCACATGACCCAGCCCCTCCACTCCCATGGAAGTCAGAGGCGCCACTACAAGTCAACATAGAAACAAACCTCCCTTTGCCAACAAGGTGAGCTCCCTGCAGATTACAAAACCAGGTGGGGGGTGGGAGGGACACACCCAAAAGATCTGGAAATACTGGTCTGGCCTCTTCAGGAGACCGAGAAGTCTTTAGAGAGGTCTAGAATCAAGTACAGACCTCAGGACACCCAGAGCCGTGCCCCTCCCCACCACCCTCACTGCCTTCCAGACACAGTTACGTGAGCTGGGTGCCTAGAGAATCAACAACATGAACATGCCCAAGGAAGGCAGAGAAAGAGATACAAAGTGCATCACAAATCAATGTCCCCAAGTCCAGCTTTGTGCATCTCTCCTTGAACCTGACAGCCTGCAAAGTGTGCAGACGATGAAGCAGAAACAAGTGCAAGCTGCCCAAGGTCGTAAGCATGATGGCCAGAGTGTGTGTAAATACTGGAGCAGCCTGTGTGCTGCCGCTCCTGACAGAATGGCTATTTCCTGAAGCCCCGTTTCCTCTCATTGTATTTCAGTGGAACAAAAATGTTAGTGAAGGGCTCCTCAGACACACAGGTTATTTTAATAGATACATCCTACAAGCCTTGAAAGCCTGCTCTCTGCTGTGATAACATGGCTAAATATATCACAAACGCTCATAGTGAATTTGAGAATCTAACACAGTGAGACTGGAACACACACGTGTGTGTTTTTCTCAGAGCATCCTGCAAGTTTCCTCACATTCTGGCCCCCTTGACACGTGGTCACATGGTCCTTCACCAGCGTCGCCGTTTAAATCACTGCTTTCATGCCATACCGGAAGAATTTTGTTGCATTGATTTATCTCCTCCGCATTCCTCGTGCGGCTGCACATTGAATCTGAAGGCTGAAGGAGGATGCCCTCATTTATGGAGATGTGCATTTCTGCAAATACCAAGGTACAGGAGACACAGCACAGAAGAGGTAGCTTTATATGAGTTGTCTGTCCAGGCGGCCATCACCAAAGATGGTCATCACCATCTTTAAACCACGTGTGAGTCCCTGTCAGATCAGTGACTCATGGAATCACTTGGCGCGTGCATTTGTACTCTCATCATCAGAGACAAACCGGTCATGTCCCAGGCATTTGAGCAAAGTTCTCCTTTCTTTCAAATCACACCAGCATGAACTCAGTGCTGCCATCAGGGTGTTAGATTTGTAAAGCCAGCCTAAAGACAAAGGTTGCCGCTATCTCTAGGAAGACAGGGCACAGGAAAGATTTCTGAGTCGCTCCAAAAATGCAGACTACTAAACAACAATATTGCAGGCCAAATATTTGAAGGCAGTGGTTCTCCTTCTGGAGGCTCCTGAGAAACACCTGGCAGGGTTACTATAAACCTTTCCAAGCTCCTCCAGGTGGTTCTCATGGTCAGACAGGGCTCAGAGGCCCTAATGCAACACAGATCTTCCCCGTGGTACTTCTACAGAGTTCTCACTCAGTGGTTCTCCGTCTTCGTTGCATATCAGAATCCCAAGATTGCCTGGGACCCACCCCTCAGGACCCTGACTTAATTGGCCTGGAGTGGGGCTGGGTTCCGGTATCTGAATATGACTTGATATGCAGCTGGGGTGGAGGGTCATTGAACTAAATTGAAACACCTGTCTGACTTATCCTGACACATGTGAAGATGGAAACATATCTCCATTTCTTCGGATCAAAAAATCCAAAGCACAGCAGTACTTTGCCTACCTTAAGTAGGAAGTAAGTCATAAAGATAAAGATATCCGAAAGAACAATTAAAATCTGATGCCATGAGGCCCAACACCCTTTCAAGCCGAGCATCCCTCAGGTCATGTGGAGCTTGTTTCATTTCTTACACTGTGGAAACCAGTTGTGGCAGCTTCTAAACCAATAGCTACTATAATCGAACAAATCTGAAGTGCTAGAAGGGTAGGGTCAAAAAGAGGAGAAAGACCGTTAGAAGCAGGAGCCCAGACTGCAGTGAGAAGTGACGCTCACAGGGGAGAAGATGAAGAACTGAAATAGACACTGCACCCAAAGAAGCATCGACATCAGAGCGCTTTAATGACAGGACAAAGGACTCTGTGGACATCAACGTGCCACGTCACTGATAATCCTAAGAATAGCCCAGAGTCATTTAGAACAAGTTAAATTACATTCATTATAACCTGATTATGGAAGCTGAACTCTATATGATGATTTCCATCAAGAACTGGAATAATAAAAAGCCAGTGCAATTAAAGGGATGAATCTTCAGCTGTTTGGAAACTGCAGCTGCCCATAATGATTCATTTCCTGAGGATCCCAGGGAGCCCCAGAATTTTGTAGGAGATATTTTAGCAGGGAAAACCTCTGTTTGACCAAGAAGAAATCCCCCTTCCTGTCAGTCAGGAGCTGGTGAGGTGTGATGGGGGGAAGAGTCTTGAACGACTCCCACCTGAAGATCATAGGGAGCTAAGGTCTTGGAAAGCAGTAGGAAGGCCTTCCTGGCTAGAAGGATCTGAAGGCTCTCGGTGGGCCACTCCTTAAACGCACCTCCACTTCACAGGGTCTCCAAGACTACAATTCCTTGCTGAGAGCCTCATTCCTTGAGATCATATATCCCACCGTCCAGAAAATTATTTTAAATGCAAAACCCTGGATCGGGTCATACCTGAAATCCTAAACACTTATCCAACTTCTCAGGCCCTTTGTTTATACTGTGAGGCTGTTGTTTCCTTTATTTCCTCCTCTCTAGATGAAATTATTTACGGAATCCAAATAAAGTACAAAGATGAAGTCGATACCCGTGGTTAAAGGTACCTGGAGGCTTCTTAGCTCCCTCCCGTCAAAATCCCATGAAACAGGGAATCATTTGGAAGGGACCTGCATACCCCCAGATACACACTGAACCCCCACAGGCTCAGTCCTGTTCTGTGGCCAGGATTCTGGCAGAATTGAGTGACCCTTATTGCATTTTATTCTACGAGCTTGTTAGTTGTTCCCCAAACCTACCTAGGTCTGCTGATTGTACTCTTGTGCATGGAACCCCATATTTTGATCATATCTAGGCTCTATTCCAGCGAATACAAACTGAAGTCAGAAAGCTGGCTGCCAGCAGGGCCTCCACTCCACAGCCAAGGCTCCTCCCAGCTCGGGGGACAGCATCTCACTTCCAGAGGGCTTGGTACAGAGCTTCCTGAACAGCTGGTAGGTGAGAGTCACTTGGGGGTCTCTATGCTGTTTCCCAAACTCATGTGATCCCAGTTTCTGCTGGAACCACCAGGGGAATCTGCAAAGTCTCAGTGATTCCCTTCCTCCAAGGAGTCTGAGAAACACTGGCTTCTCTGTTAACTAAGGTGCTAGAACCAAACTACCTGGGTTTGAATCCTGGTTCCACTACTACCAGGTGATTTTGTACATGTGACTGAGCGAAGCCCTGGGTTCCCCATCTGCAAAGCAGGGCAGTGATGGTGGCGGCCCTGCTGGCTAATGGTGCACGGGTGCCTGAGAAGGCACTATAACATTTAGAGAGCCTACTCAGCACAGGGTAACCCCCAGGATGCTGCTATTTGCTGCTCCTTCATTATGAGCTTAGATACCTGGCCCCTCGCCCCTCCTCTGCTTTCCCCACTGAACCTCCCATACCCTCTGAGATAACTGTTTGCAGCCTGAAGGTCTGTCCTCTCCTGGGAGCAGGACAGGCCTGCAGTGAATTAGGTCATTAGGCCTGCAGATGGAACCAAATGATAAAAAGGCTGAAAAGAGATACTAGGAGCAGCCAGAAAGAGACAGAGTGGGTGACAGGAGCATATAGATACGACAGGTGGGGTAGGGAACATAAATGTCACTGACGCCACAGGTACCCCATGGATGAGGTGGTCACACAGCAAGTCACTTGCATTGTGTCTTCACCCTCCACTCCTTCTAGAGACTGGGAATGAATGTTACCAGGTGGCCAGGTCAGATGCCCTGAACAGCAGCCTGGAGAGCCTACTCACCCTGAAACCAGAGGGAAAGAAGCCGCACATATGAGTCACTGAAGATGGTCATCGATGTTCCATGAACGTTGTTCATTTCAAGTGAAGATGCCTATAGACATCCCCAGAAGGACACTAGTCCCTGGAGAGAAGGGGTACCTATTCAGCCCCATGATGGCCCAGCAGGCTATCAGCCCCCAGGCAGCACCAAAGCGGCATGGCTGGAGCCTTTCCTGCAGCAGATCCCAGGAAGTCCTGAGTTGCAGCAAGAGGTGAAGAGCGGAGAGCGTTCAAGGCAACTCGAGATTGTGTGTCTTCCTCCGACAGACAGAATGGCCGGGCTGCCCAGCTATCCTGGACTGCAGGAGAGGTGGAGGTCACACTTTCACTTCTAGGTCGAACCACTGACCTCAGCTCTATCCTGCAGCCCACCACAGATGCCATCCATGCAGTGCCACTGGCTCTGAGCTCAGCAACGAAACCTACTCACTGAGCAATGTCTGAGCGACACCCAGTAAGGACAACAGCCGCATTATAGCAAGGCCCCTCTCATCTGTCCCTCGGGGGTGCCCAGACATAGTCCCACCACACCACTGTGTCTCAAACGTGTCATTATATGCTTACCTCTTACAACTCTACTTCAGTCATTTATTTTAGAGGAAAAAAAGTTACAATAATACTATTCAGCTAATAGCAGGGGCCAAAAATGACTAGATTTAGACGCAGGTTATGAAAGTCATAGAGGTAGGTTGGAGACCTGGAGCTGAAAAAATGGTTTTCTAAAAATTAAATGTAAAAAGAACTAGTTTTTAATGCAATGGAAATAGATTACTATTCTTCTGAGACCTTCTAGTTTTGTTTAGAAAGATGTTATTGACACTCTGGCTCTCCTCTGAGAGCTTCTCCTTGAGATGATCAGAAAGATAGGAAGAAAATTAAAGAAAATGGAGGAGGAATAAAGTTATTGAAGTAACTTATATACAATGCAGTGTTCATATCTTAAGTATATGATTTGTTGAACTTGATAAATGTACACCTGTATCACCAATGCCCCAGTGAAGAGAAAGACTATCATCATTATACCCCCAGTTTTTCTCATGGCCCCTCCCATCAACTTCTCCCCACAACCAAAGGCAACCACAATTTTGATTTCTATTCCCATGGAGTATTTTTGTCTGTTCCTACTTTTCATATTATTGGCTTGTGAGGGTGACTTTTTCATTGTTAGATAAAAGTCATGATAATATATCACACTTTACATCAGCCTGAAATGTTTCATAATAAAATACTTTTTTAAAAAGTTATGAATGCCCCACCCACAACTACCTACAATCTGCTCCAGAAGTTCTAATAGAACGATACCTACAATTTGGAGCACCCCGAATTAATGAATGGGAAAGATGTCAAATTAGGAAATTGGATTTTGATTTTGCAAATCCCAACATGCTGCTGATTATAGCAGATTTGCTGAATTTTCTTCCCTAAATCCCAACTAGTCTGATTATCTTTTAAGCTCCCCCAAAGGAAGCGTTCATCTAGACTCCCCTTCCTTCACAGCCAGCCCCATTTTTCCTCCTTCCTTGGTAAACCCAAATCCCCTCCTCACCCACACACGCCCCTCAGGGGCCCCTGTTCATCTAGCTCCCTTTGCTTTCCCACCCACCTCCCACCCAACCTCCTCGGGACGCCACGTAAGTCCAACACCTCTCACCTCCTTTAAAATTGAGTTTATACTATCCATCTGCACTCAGCCTTCTTTGTATTCTATTTCTTGCTACTTATCTTTTATAATAAGAGCAGCCGATCTCTTTGACAAGCTCCTGAGCTCCTTGAGGGCAAGCATTGAATTACCTTGGCATCAGTGAAAAGAACCCAGGGAGGGTGAGGTTACACGTGTATGAACATGTGTGAGACAGAAATAAAACAAGGTGCAAAGTTATAGCCTTGAAGAGAAAGAAATGAATAGAAGCAGCAGCAGTGTCGTCAGTGATGGCATTTTATGTACACACAACCTGTTTCTGTCGCTTTCCTATCACAGACTCCTAGGACATACCACCAGGAATTCAGAGCCACAAGTTTGGAATAGGACTCAATAACTGACACACTCCCAGCTCCTAGAAGATCCTAATGCTGCTGGTTCATGGACCACACCACGATAAACAGCCCGTGAACAGAGATGGGGATGCAGGAGAGGTGAGCCTCCCCACATCTAGAAACCAAGGAAGATGGCGGGCTCCCCCCTGGCACATGGAGCCTATTTTCTGTTCTAGTTCATTCTACCTCTGTCACTGGAGGTAAAACTAAACAATAAGACAATCACTCTTGGTACAACCAACAGTGAACATAAGCTGAATAACGCAGATAGAAGTAAGAGTCTCAGTGAAGGACATGCTGAACCCTGGCAGAGCAAACCATGCTCCTGAACTGGAACTTGTCCTATTTTCCTTGTAACATCACACTAAGGTAAAATTTGGGGTGGAGCCTTGGGTGGGTGGGGGTTTTATACGTGTACAAATGCACATAATGATTTAGAAACATTTTAAATAAAAGGGCTCACCGCGGCACAGCACCCAGCAGGATACCGCTGAGGGAGCTGGCATTCTTAGCACAGCTAATGAAAACCCTGAGGATTTGTCCTCCGCAACTCCAGAACAAAGCAGGTTGTGAGAGCGCTGTGTGGAAAGGAGGTGAAAGTCATTCCAGCACTTAGAGCTTCCATTGAAAACAAACAAACAGCCCAAGCTTGCCCAAGCACGGGCTTAGGAGCACACACAGGCCGCTGGGCCAGCACACGGCTATTTATATGTGTAATCCAATTTGGATGGGGAAGGCGCATGAAAATAAATGGATTATCTTGAAATAAGGGCAAAATTCACCGGGATAAAGAGTAATGAAATAATAAAGACGAAGTACCTGAGTAGGTCAACTGTGAGGATGTTTCTCATGAACTGTTTTCACCCACTTGGCTTCCTGGATTCAGACGAGGAAACCATGCCTGACAATTTGTCAGTCATCATATTGCCAACCTGTGGGTCGAGGTTTTCTGAATTTTTCTCCCTTACTGTGTATGTGTGTGTGTGTGTGTGTGTGTGTGTGTGTGTGTGTGTGTGTGTGTTAGCAATCAACCAAAACACTCAAGAGATTATACGACAGACGTGATTATCTTAACTTGGTTTATAGCTTGTGAGGAAGAAAAGTGGGTAGTTCACAAAAAACAATCAACTTTCCCAAATTTAAGAGTCAAACAAAAGCATAATTACCCTGAGAACGCTGGCCTTCTATCTTAAGTCTCTCTTATCCCAGTTTCCCCGAAGACTGGATTCAATGCTGACTTTCCACAGTAACAATGGCGACCATTTATTAAGCATGTGGTATATGACAAGAGCTTGAGAAGAACCATGCTGAATGGCTGTACCAGTCCTGGGATAGAGACTGTCAGCCCATTTTAAAGATAAAGAAACTAAGGATTATAATCTAAGTCACTTGTCCAAACATCACACTGCTACCAAGTGGGGGACTCAGAAGTAGACCCTATGTCTCTCTGGGATTTGTTTCATGACATCACACTGCCTCCGCGAAAGGACCGAAATACAGTCTCCAAAATCAACATAGATTCCAAGAAAGCTGGCAGCTGAGTCCATCAGTGCTTATTGGGGATGACAGGTTTGGTTCCAGGTCTTTGATTAATAACCCAAACTGTCTTTAAGCAACGCAGTTTCTTCTGATGGGGGCGGGGAGGCTAAACAAAGAGAGTGAGAAGCTGGGAATGATCATTTAAGAAAAATGTGGCTGAAGATCGGTTTCTGGGGATGGGATGGAGAGTGGGGTTTAGAAATAGCTGTTTACTTTCTAAATTAAGGGAATGTCCTGCAGGCGTGTGTGAAAAGATGTGAAAAGTTTTGCAAGAGTACTGGAAAACCATGCAAATACTGTCCAGGTTCTTCCCAGCTTTGAACTGAGACAGTTAAGCCATGCTCATGGCTCGGCAGAATCAATGGGATGAACTGACTGAGAAGAGGAAAGAAAAGTCTTTTTAAAGTGTGATTTTTTTTAAGAAGAGATACACTCTTTTGGGAAGGAGGAAAGACAACCAGTACAAAACTATCAGCTTCCACTTGTGTGTGCATCAGTGACTGATGAGTTCTAGTTGACCAGATGGTGGGATGAGATGGCCCCAGGGGCCCCTTCCTAGAAGGTTCTTAGGAGATGCAGAGCTGAGTATCCCTGAGGCCAACCCTACAGAAGTTTGGGGACACACCCCAAACTTGTCTCCTACCTGCACCCAGAGAGAGCAAATCACAGAGATTGCCTGGGAAGGCTGGGGCGTCCTTTTTCTCATGCCACCATTCTTCCTCTTGGTCACCTCATTCCCCTGCCTTGTTGTCAAGAAATCAAATCTAATTTTGCTCAAGTCCTGAGAACGAATCATGCATTTACAAGAAATAGAGGAACAGGAGAACAGGTTAAAAAGCACCATGAAGATCCAGAATGTGGAAAACTTTATATGACCTAGTTTCCTCAACAAATAAATGGCAGGGGAAAAAAAAGAAGAAAAGGAATAGAGACCTATGAATGAAAAAAGACTTGAAGATCATCACCTAAAGGCTATGTGTGTACCTTATCTGAATCAAGATTCAATAACATGAGCTGTTTAAAAAGTTTATAAAACAGGTGAAAAATGTGAACACTGACTAGTTATTTGATGACATAAAGGAATACGTGCTTTTTCATATAATAATGGCACTGTATATTTTTTGTTTTTATCTTTTGAGACATATAGACATATATGACACCTGGAACTTTCTTTAAAATAATCCAGTTGGGAGACATAAAGAAAGGGATAGAAGTAAAACAAGATTGGCCAATTATTGACAAATTTTGAAGCTGGAAAAGTGGCTTTATTATACAGTTTATTTTCGTATATGCTTAAATTTTTCTATAGTAATAGATTTATTTAAAAAGTTAAAAGATGAGTTTTTTTTTTAGTTCTATAACAAAGAAATTATAAAATGGTAGGCAAACATGTTAAAATAATCAGATTCCATAAATATGTAAGTATATACATACTATGTATGAATGAATAAATCTATATATTTTAATGGCATAGACAATCTCCTGGAAGCATACGCACCACACTTTTAACCATTAAAAGTTACAGCCCTTCATATTGGAAGGTGATTTTATTCCTGTCACAAAAACCTATAGTTACATGTGTGGCCCTCATTCTGCACAGATACTGTTTGCCACATGTCAGGGAAAATGGGACTGGAAATATAGACAGATGAGGGAGGGATGGATGGATGATAGATGAATTTGATAGAGAAATATATATCTCTATTTTTATTTATGGACTTCTGCATTGTTTTATTTTCTTCCATCAGACATGCCTTACTTCTCAGTTTACAAATGAGGCATGAGACACAGCTGCTTCCTGCAGCCCCGCAACCTAACCCACAGGCTCTGCATCCTGGGCCCCTCCCGCTTCCATCAGGCTGGTCTCCGAGCTAGCAGCCCTTCCTTGCCCACAGATATGCCCTTCCTAGTGATGTCTGTGTACCTTTAGCTACCAAGTATCCTCCTCCCATGCAATCCCCCAAACCCTAGCTCCAGACCACCTCTACTATCCAGGCAATCCTCCTGGCTGGCTCAGGCACAAGGGTCTCCCTGCTCTGCCCGCCCACGACCTGCCAGTCCTCTGCCTTGTGTCTGGCTGGTGCACTGTTAGAGGAAAACAGTATACTTACATAAATGATAAGATATCCACATACTACCTAGGAGGCCTACTGCAAAGTTAGGCACAGGGTTAGTGCCCAGTAAAGTTCCAGGTGACTTAACCTTTCTGAGCTTTGAGTTTCTGCTTTGTAAAATAGAAATGCAGGCATCTGCCTTGGGGGACTGCAGTAAGGAGTATCCCAGGGAAAGCAGAGAATAATGCATGTTTTGCAGGTTCCACTGGGTGTACACAAAGCAGCCTCCTGAGACTGAAGAACTCCAAGATTTAAGAGAATAGAATGGGACCTGAAAACCCACTTGGATCTATACACTGGCAAGAACAGTGTATTCAGTTCATTCGTTTAAATATTTACTCTAGAAATAACGGACTGGGGTCAGGAGGAGGACCTCTGAAGGTCACATTCTGAACATCCACAAGGTGGCAGTATTGTTTTCTTGCCATTATGCAAATAAAGAGGAGGGACATCAGGGAAAACAAAACATCTTTCTGAGGCTAATATGTAGGAGAACATTTCTATATTCATTTCCTCATAATCCTGAAATAGAGGTTATCACAGAAAACACACCAACTTAGAAGAAAATCCAGTAGTACCAAAGATGAAATCTCATTGAGAATCCCTTGATCTCTGTGCAGGGGGTGGGTTAAGAATAAAAGGGGAGAAGGGGATGTTGAGTGGACGTGGAGGTACCACCTCAAAGAGGGCCCTCCAGTCAGAAGTGAGAAGTTTCTATAAATCCAGTCCGTGACTCTACCTTCCTCATCTCAACCACAATGAGAAATCTCCATGCGTCCACTGTCAGGGTCTCTGAGAGCACAAATCTGTGGACCTCAGCGGCCAGCCATGGCCTCTTCAAAGGTCAGTCTCCAGAGAAACACAGAAGGTAACAGCTTCTTAGGTTCCACCTTCCTAAAACAATTCTTTCTTCTTTGTGTGCCACTGCTCAAAATCTCACACTGGCTCCCCAGGACAAAGTCTGGATCCTTCCACGGGCTAAGAATTATCAGCAACTGGTATGGACGCTACTTACCAACCAGTGGACTTCAGAGAGCATGAGCCAACCCACCCTTACTCTACCTCAATGTTGCCAATGGGGGAAATCAAGTTCAAGAAAGAAGCTGACTTACAATTCCCCAACCCACCTTCCATGCAGCCAGGTTTTCTCATCCGTACTGTACTGTATTGTAATTGTATTGTCTTGTGAGTATTGCATTGAATTGTGTGTATTGCTATCTTTTCTCTCCAAAGAGACCAAAGCTCTGTAGGGGCAGGGGAAATACCATGGTAGGAAAATAATGAAAATCAAGGTTCTGGTAGGAGGACATGCAGGGTGGTCATTAGAATGTTAGGGCTGTTCAGACTGGGCTCAAATTCTGACTCTACCCTTAGCTGTGTGACATTGAATGGGTTGCTTAACCATGCTCGGTATATTTCTTCATCTGTAAACAAGGAATAATAACAGGACCACATAAAGTTAAATATCAAGCATGCAAAGCACAAGAGCGTGTGTGACATAATATAGAGGCACATGTGGCTGTGTGTGCTCGTTCCAGCTCTGTGGCTCATCTGCTGAAGGGTCCAGGCAAGTCCCATTGTCATATGGGTTTCATCTTCTTCACTGGCAAAATTGAGGAAGAGAGAGAGAGTGGCAGGGGTGGGTTAGATAATGGTCTCCGAAATTCCGAACTTCTCTGAAACAGTTCTCACACATGGTCCACATGAGGAGAGAGTTCAGGTACTGACCCTGCCTACTTAAAACTATCAACATCTACCCTCTATAAAGACCCAGCTCAAACATTAGCTTCTCAAGGGAGCTTTTCCTGACATGCCCCACTCCCACCTCAATCCTTCCCTCTTTTATTTTATACTCTCCTAACATCCTGTACTTTACTTTGTAATGCCTACCTCAAATGCCCACCGCATTATGACTTATGGATTACAATCCCCACTTTACAGATGAGAAACACTGAGGTTCTGGGAACTTATGTTATTCATCCAAGACCCACAAAGCTAGTAAGCAGTAAGCTTCGAATCCTGGTCACCGTGGATTCGTGGTCCTGGTCACAGGACCTGCAGCAGCATTTTTCCTATACCCTCATGTATCTTCTTACTGAACGGCTGATACTTGCAAAGGTGTTTTATAATATACATATGAATTATGAATCAGGAGAAGGATTCCAAAGAGGCTCACATCCCTTCCCTAAAAACAGGAAGATCCGTGAGACTGTCAGTGTAGCCCCTCCTGTGACAGCCCAACACCCCACCACCCCAGGTGAACACTCGCCTCCATTTGTGCTTATTGACTGTTCTCTTGCTTCTTTTCTCTTCTTCTTCGAACTGAAGTGGAAAATGTTTACAGACCGAGGGCACCTGTGCAGCCACTACCATCAAGAAACAGTCAGCAGACAGCACCCAGACACCCAGTGTCTCCTTGGTCAGGGGACCCACACGCTTCCCACTGGACCACACTGCTCTGGAGAGCCCCTCGGCCCACCTCATAAAATGAGAATGTGCACATTAAGTCTGAACTCTTTCTCAGAGATAAGATATCCAATCTGAAGAAAGGGCTGGCATTTTGGACTCCTGGAAGGAGGTGCAGCAAGATGGGTGGGGCCCAGTGGGAAATGGTGGAAGGCCGCTGGCAATTTGGTGGTGAGTGAGGTATAATATTCTCATAGAGCTGATGAATAGTAGCCTTCACATCTCGACTTACATTATTTTGTGAATCAAATGCAGTATGTGAAACAAAAATATTTTGTTACCTCAGTAAAATGATGATGATGATGATGATGATGATGATGATGATGATAATAATAATAATAATAAATAGATAGTTACCAGAAAGCAAGAAGAGCTCTGGTTCAGAAAAGAACTGTAGGAGGCTGGACCCCTCCAGCAGTTTCCTTCAAGGCCCTGGAACCACACTTGGTCTTTTTTAAACAGCATCCAAGTGCAGCGGGCAAGGGCCAGGGCCAGGGCAGAGTAGCATCACGTGCGGTTTTGATGAAATCATCTGAATTAATAGTTCTCACATGCAGGTCTTGACTAAAAGTAAATAAGTTTGCAAGCAGACCAACTACTGGAAAACATGGAGCTTGGTGTGGGAGTTAAAGTTCAAACCCCGCTAAAGAAAAGCCAGAAGATTATGTGCAAGAGATTCTAGGTTTGCTCAGTTTATTAGGACGCCCTTCATCCTTTAATCTGCAAGTTCCTGGTTATTTCTTCAGTATTCTCATGTCAATAGGCATTTGCTGGGCGTGTATAAGGACAGGTGTCAAAGCTTATAGGGTGTTAAAATAATAATGCCTGATCCCTGTTCTCAAGAAAAATGCCAAGGTATGCCCCAGCAACCTATCAGTTAGGTCAATCCCCTCTGAAAGATCCCAAGCCACATATCCCTGGGTTCGAGTCCTGGATCTGGAGGAAAACACTGTGAACAAATGAATGAAAAATAAAATAAAAAGTTGCTTCTTCCTCTCTCTTCCTGTCTGCTTGCCTACTCACCAGAAATAGAGACAGAGACAGAGAGACATTCAGAAAGAGAGAGAAAGAGAGAAAGAAAGAGAGGAAGGAAGGAAGGAAGGAAGGAAGGAAGGAAGGAAGGAAGGAAGGAAGGAAGGAAGGAAGGAAGGAAGGAAACAATGAAAATGCCAAAGAACCAGCTCAGAAAATAGACTTCAGGTATGGTGGGCCTGGTGGTCAAGAAAGAAAGTCTTCTAAAAGGGGTTGGGGTGGGGGTTGGAGCAGGGCTTAAGGAGGCGTGGGGCTGGGTATGTCTCAGAGTGTCTCTTCTCAGAGCGTCACTCCTTAGTCCCAGATGAAGTGCTGAATTCACTATCTAATTTATTACAGTGAAAGACAGGTTCGCACTGCAACACTCCGGTGGTAAATGAAAACCAAGCACTACGAGGAGGAAGCATTTGCTCCTGGTGAAGTCTCCCTCTTCACTTCCTCCATAGTGCATGAGAGGGGACACTGAGAGAAGGGACAGGCGGGGTCCTTGGTGCCTGAGAGCAGGCAGGGATGAGCAATGCCCTTAAGTTAGTTACCAGCGGAGCCTACGTGACGCCTCTCTCCATGGAGACTTCAAAGCCCGCACTTCTTTGGAACTCAGTGTTCTGAAAGGTGTGCTCACTGTCCCTAATTATTCCTTTCTAGTAGCCAACAGGCAGGTTTTTCCTGGCTTCTCTGAGCAAAATGAATATCTACTGCCAATAAGTGTTAGCCGTTATAACCCAGGGCCAAGCTTGGTGCATCTGGCCCTCCACATTGAAAGATGCTGCTTACTCCTGTCACAAAAACCAACAGTTCGTTATCCGTATGTCCCTCATCCTATGGAGAAACTTCACTTTGTCATATGGCCCACACTTTTCTCTTAATTTTTAAAAGCAGCATCTATGTATATAGTACCTTTCAATTCCAAACTGAGTAAGGAAACACCCATAACACACAGCCTATGGGTTATACTTACAGCCCTGATTTACGGCTTCATAATATTAGTCATTTCACACAGTACATCTAACCTCCTTGAGCAGAACAAAAATGCCCTGAGAAGAATGACTTCCCTTCACTGCCCCTTCCTTGGTGCCCAATATGATCCAAAGGTGAGTGCTTCTAAAGTGTTCGGGGACGCTCTCACCCCAGGGGCCTGTCAGGCCTGTCTCAGGTGCCTTAGGAGACCCCAGCATGAAGGACATATTGGGGCAGGCTCTGCAGGAGGCCAAGACCAGCAGGAAGGTCTTCACCTCCCCCTGCAGACTCCCTTCAGGGACCAACAGCTAGACGCGTGGCTGGGGAGGGTCACGGTATGGCGCAGACCTGCGTGCCCTTCAGTGTGTGCCAAACCGTGCAGCTGCTTTTCTGCAACTTCCTGGGTTGCTTTCGCTGGAATGTGGGTGAGCAGCAGAACTGCCAAATGTGTGTCCGCATGGAGGCAGACAAGGCCACGCAGGACCTCAGAGGAAAAGAACAAGACAAGGATGGGCCACATGATATGGGGGAAGGGAGCAGGGCCCAGAAGAGGCTGGCGCAGCATCAGGCCTGCTGCTCCACACAGCTGCACAAAAGTGAGGGGCCCACACTTACAGGGGCTGTTCTCTCCAGGGAGCAGAGGAAAGAGGCTTTGAGAACAGACAGGCCTGAAGTTAAACCCAGTTCTAGCGTTGAATAGGGGGGCCAAGGGCAAATTATTTATCGTCTTTAAGTCTCACTTTCCTGCTGGGAACAATGTGCAGACAGCGTGAGAGAGCACTTATGCAGGACTTGAAAAATATTTTTCTTTTTTTTAAAGGAAAGGTGCAGGCAGGAATGAAGGTGAATATTAGGCAGGCAGAGAGAGGAGGAAGAGGCATTTCATCTATTCAGTTGTTCATCTTGGTTGTCCCCTGCCTCTCCCCGACCTGACCCAGGCATGTAAACCCAGGTCCTTAGGATGTATGTGGACTACACCCAACCGCTACTCCACCAGGGCACACCCAACATATTCCATGCACAGTACATGTTACTGCTCTTCTGCTTTCTATGCCCATGTTACATTTTCATTTATCTCCAAATTCTAATCATCTTCTTCCAACATAAAACACTTTGTGGGGGCGGGGAGGGGATCTTCATCTTGGGAACAGATCACTAGGTTCTCGTCATGAGTCTCATAGAGACCTGAGATGTGATTTCATTCATCCATCAAATATCTGAGCCTACTAAGTGCCCAGCGATATTGTAGGGTTTGGCTGTACCGGCGATCAAGAGGGGAAAATCACTGGTAGTGCCTACCTGCTGGCAGTCAGTAAATCAGACGGACTTCAGAATGTAAGAAGTATTCTGGGAAAGAGACTACATAGTGCAGCGTAAGCAGCAGCAGATGGGGAAAGATGGGGGTTAAGCAGGGATTCGGGGCTTGCCTCACTGCGCGGTCAGTGAAGCCAAGTGCAGGGAGAGGTTCAGGGTCAGAAGGATCCAGGCAGAGAGAAGGACCAAGGCAAAGGCAGGAAGTGGCCAGGTCTGCTCCAGGAACAGCAAGGTCAGTGGAATCAACCGGGAGAGAAAAACAAAACAAAATCCGAGAGGGAGGGTGGGAGCACAGGGGGACGTGTGGGGCTGAACGGGCTCTGAGAAGCATTCTGGCTTTCACCACTGCGAGGAGAGTAACATAATCTGAAGATCACTTAGTTGGTAGGTCTAGTGAGGAGAAGGCAAGGCTAGAAACAGAGACCGATTAATAAGGAGGCTACTGCAAATGGTCCTGGCCAGAGAGAGTGGAGGCTCCACCCGGGATGAGAATGCAGAGAAGCACCCAGTTCTGGGTTGTTTTCCTTCTCTGACCCCCACTTTCCAGTCTGTAATAGCGTCCCTACCCGCCTTCCATGTTCCAGGGAGGTATAAAAATAAGTGGAAAACAACTACTACCAGGAAATGTTTGGAGCCGCTTGGGTGTAGACCTGGAAACCCAGGGTGATGCAGTGGGGGCGTCACAGGCCTCACATGTACTGCAGGGAGCCCAGGCGCCTGTCTTTCCAGAGACCACCCTGGTGTGCCTGGCCTCCAGCGCACAGACCGGCGGGTAGGAAGGCAGCGACACCAGGAGCAAGGCAGACCTGTCAGGAGCCTGTCTAGGACACTTCAGCTGCATGACAATGAGTGACTTGTTTGAAGTCCACGAGCACTAGCTCCTAATGAGCAAACGAGATTAAGAACGTGGACAAAGAGGACAGTGACAGGATTGAAGGTGGGCAAAGTGCCTGTCACAATGCCTGACACATAGTCTAGGGTCTTCATAAATCTTAGTTCCTGCCTTTCTGCTAACCCCTCCTGAGAGCCCATCCCACCTAAAGAGGAGAAAGCTGTGGATTATCCAGGATGCAAATGAATCCACTTGTAAATAACCCCAAAGTGTCTACACTGCTATTGTTGTTTTACTATCCTGTTTACCATGAATGAAAGCAACTTCCTGCACCACACCCTGCTGGGACAGTGTCACTGTGCTTCCTTGGGTCAGCGGGTCAGCATGATACCCGGGACTCGAGACAGCCCCAGGAACAGGATGCGCAGAGCCAATGCGCAGAGGCACAAGTGTTGGCTCCAGGCTGTGCGGCCTGAAGGGGCCCCTTTGGAGAGAGCGCCAGGTTGACCAGGGGTCCTGTTCTGATTCATGTGTCAGCAGGTGGGGGAGGAGGTCACTCAGTCCCAGAGGCCAAGACGTGTCTCTCTCGGGGCCAGTGGCTTCACAGCAACCCCGTGGGAGACCACCACTCCTCCTGCTGCCTTGTGCTGTAGGGTCACACAAAAGGTCACACCCGGCCCTTGACATTCAGCTCTTCCCAAGACAGACACCCACGTTGAGGGAGAGGTTGAGGGAGCGGGCTCTGGCACAATGAAGAGGACACAGGAGAGATGGGGAAGGAAGGGAATTCAGTGAAAGAAAGAAAAACGCTACCGTCAGTCCCGTCAGTTGCACCAGGTTCACCTGTTTACAGCCCCTGCCTCGGTTCCACCCCAACGCCGCTCACAACTCACTTTAGCCGGGACTTTGGGAGCCCCTTCACCTTGCAAGGCCGGAGCTATGAACGGCGGATGAACCATCTGCCAGGAGGTCAAATCACCTTCTGGGAACTTGTGAAGCAGCTGCTGGGACAGGGGTGGGGGGGACCTTGAAGTCTGAGAGCCGGTCATAGGCCCTGACCATGGTGGGAGGGATGGCGGTCACCCAAGTGTCTGGGCTGGCCCCGGACATCCCAGGTGGATGCTTCCCTGGCTGCCTGCAGACACCTGTCCCTCCGATTGAGGCCCCTCCACACACAGTACCCTGCCTAGGGACAGGAATTTCTATTTCTAACCTGATGTGGCAGTGAGCAGCAGCTGCAGGGTGACAGCAGCAGACAGCTCTGACTAGTGAGCAGCAACTCCTCGGGGAGGGTGCTAAGGACCCAGCCTGCAAGGGGGAGCCTCAGGAATTCCCCACCCAGCGCACATTCCCTAGGAACTGAGGCTCTGGGGACAGCAGCCCAGGGTTCATCCAGAGGGCTCTGAGCAGGCAGGCATGTCAGGCGGCCAGGGAAGAAAAGGGCTAGGAAACGGGCCAAGGTTGTGAGGGGCACACGGGGCTCAGCAACATGGGTATTCTCTTCTTATTTCTGCCACTCCATCATCCCCAAGGTCAATGCCTTTGCCCCTTGGGGACACCGTCTCTCTAAAACTCAAGATGATGGTGTCAGTTGAGGCCCAAGCAGTTGGTTCTTCGAAAAACCTAATCTTACAAGTGCTGCCGAACCATTAGCACAAGGTCTTAGGATCAGAAAAATGGAAATGAATCCCAACCCCACCCCCTCACCACCTCCAGCCATGAGTTCCATGAGCTTTGTTTCCGCATCTGCATCAGGCAATGACACCACCCTTTATATAGCTGCTCTGTGAAGACGAGACGAGATGGTGTCTGTTGTCTGTCGTTACTTAGAATAAGGCCAGACACAATGAGTGGTGGCTATGTGACCTTCACCCTCATCTTTACCAAGGTCACACTGTGGGCCAGGAGAGCCTGGACCCAGGTCTCCTTCACCCACCACTTCACATTGGCCCACCCCCTGCATCCTGGGTAGTCCTTCTGGGAATAGTGACAAGACCCCTCTGGTGGCATGTCCATCAGACAGCAGAGGTGGAGGGCTGCCAGTCACAGGGGTCAAGGCAGATCTTGGCCTCAGAGCCTTAAAAGACTCGTCCTGGTGCTCCCTGGTGGCCTAGTGGTCTAGTGCCTGGCAACAGTCCCACATACATCCCAAGGTTCTGGGTTTAAGACCTGGGGCCAGGAGGAACAACCAATGTGAACAACTAAATAAAATAAATAAAGCTCTTCCTCCTCCTCTCCATTCCTACCTGCTTGTCTTCTCACCTTCAGTCCTGCCTGGGCCTTTCCTTTAAAGAAAGAGACACACCCTGAGACATTCCTGCTCAGAAAATCCCTCATGGGCTGTGCAGCCAGTGCCCAAAGAAACCTAAAGGGACAAGCCAGGAGGAGACTACTGGGCAGGACTCTTGTTTTCCAGAACAACAATACCCGCCCCCCACCCCGCCAGCTTCCAGCCCCCGAGAAGTGCTCCCAAGTTACATCCAGGCTGATATCTCGCTGGCCACCTGCCACCACCACTCCATTCAAAGGAGCTCAAGTCTAAAGCCCTAGCACACAGGCCCACAATGAGGTGTCAGCAGAACACAGGCGGGGGTGGCAGGAAGCTGTTGGCTCCATTTCTCAGGTGCCTTTCCACACTGAGGATCAGAGGAGTTCACGCTCCCTTCCTGATGGCCTGCCCAAGTCGATCCTAAAAACTGCCCAGCACATGACAGATGTCAGCTTGCATTTCTTCCATCAACAGCCTTTGGCTGTGTTACTTAATTCTTCCCCGTAAGTCAGGTGGGCGCAGGTTCCAGGCTCACCAAGGGAAGAACCTATCTCTCCTCGGCCTCAAGAACCCCACAGAACTCGAGCACAGAGCCCAGAAAACAGCAAGTTTTGTTTTTTTCCTCCCTGGATCTTGAACTTGAGTCCTTGGGGTTCGCATAGTCAGTACTGTCCCCACTTCAGCCACAAGGGTGCGTGTGTGTGTGTGCATGTGTGTGTGCATGTGTGTATGCGCACATGTGCGTGTGTGTGCATGTGTGTGTAAAAATATATTTGTTCTCTTCTCGTGGACTTGGACCCAGGTCATTGGTCTTTACATGGCATGCACACTAGCCACTCACCATAGGGGAGCTATTTTTTAAAGGACAAGTAAACTAACCAAGAAATAACAGGACAAGTTGAGAAAACCTGAGTGTACTGGGAAATGTGTCTATTGCCTTTCCTTCTCACTGAGACCCTTGTTTCTCCTTCTCTCTCCATCACTTTTACAGACCCCCCCCCCGCCCCACACCCCATTTTTTCACTGTCCTCCAGCTTTAGGAAGAAACTCTAAACTAGGCCCTGGCATGTCTAGGTGCTAAGTCTGACTCCACTTCCCAAACAACCTGCCTCACCTGACTGACCAAGTCACGCGCTCTCTCTAGGCCTCACTTTCCCCTTCTTGTCTAATGGAGATAATCACATCTGCAAGAGCTGCGGGGAGAATGCAGTGATGTGAGGGGTGGCTCCTCCGTCTGCATTATGCTTCCTGAGGCAAGGGGGCTGTGGCGCGGCCCTCCAGGCAACAACTGAGCTCGCCAGACAGGAAGTGGGAGTCACACCTGGGTCCCAGCCACCCCCTTCCACTCGGCTCCCTGCATCCTGGCATCCCAGGCAAGACCTGGAGTGCTGGGAAAAGGCTTCCAGTGGGGCTCAGAATGGGGCTGGGAGGCTCCGAAGAGGAAGGGGCACAGCCTGCCTCTCACCAGGGTGTGCTGCTCCCCCCGCCCCCAACACACATACACACAAACTTACAGACTCATCCCCAACAGAGCCCTCCACTTCCCTTGTGTCTTAGGCAAACACAAAAGCAGAACAAAAGTTCTGAGAAAAAACAAAGGAGGAGGAAGATGGCCAGGATTGAGTCCTTGTCACAAGGATCTCAGGGGAGGAAGAGCTAGGCCACTGAACACCTGCTGTGTGGGGCCTGGGCCTCCTCAAAGGAGCCTCAAGGCGGGAGAGGTCAACCTGGGGCCACCAGGTTCCCTAACCGCTGCTCCGTGGGGAGGGAGGCGGCAGTGCCGGCAGAAGGAACCTCTCATTAGCTGTCTGAGAGGTTCTTCCCTGCCCACGGCCAGCAGCATCTGCCAGAAAAAGGGTCTGTGTCGTGCAAGCCCTGGAGAAACAGATACAGCGTATCCTTTCACTCTGCCCTCTTCCTGCGTCCTTCCCCTTTGTCTCCCTTCATCTCCCACATTCTCCAGGTCTCCATCTTTGCCAACCCAGGGCAAGAGAGCACGGCAGCCTGGGGGAGTCCCTATTCACCAATGGCTCCCCTGAATCCTGACATATCCTGACCTTCACTGAAGGGCGGGGCACCTGATCCAGACCCTGGGGCATTCTTGAGCTAAGAGGACACTTGGAGAGAACAGCACAGTGGCTTCTAGAAGTCAATTCCCAGGGCAGTCAAACTGGCCAGTCTAAACAATGACCAAACTTAAATATTTTCCACCCACATTAAGCAACTCAATAATTCCTTAATGACTTCCTAAGAAAAGTGTAAAAAAAAAAAAAAAAAAAAAAAAGTCCTTGTTTGTTTTGATTCAGTTGGTCCTTTTTACCCTTGGTTAGGGATTTCATTGTCTGCATGGCAGAGAGCGGCCTGGATTTTTAGGAAGGAAGAAATAATCCCTGTGGATGCGGCTGGTGCCATGCCCCACGGGTCAGGGAGAGGGTGCGGTCAGAGCAGGGCTCCTGGCCTCTGCGCTGCTTGCTGTCAGTTTCATCATCCACCTGTGGAGTGAAGACAGCCACAGCGACCGCGTGCCTGAATCACAGGGTGTCTTTGTGGGTTTGGAGGCGGCACCACGGCTGTGCCAGCCTGTCCTCCTGTGAAGGTAGGAGGCTAAAGCAATATTCAGCCTTCCGGGAAAACAGCACCTCATACTTGGGCGAGCCCCAGCAGCGTGGCAGAGGGGACGCCATAGAGCTGACATCTCAGAATGCATGTCATACTCTACAAGCTCCACACACGTGCACAGCGCTCTGACACGGACGTGCACAGGGAATGTGGAACACTTGGCCCGTGCTTGTTCTTAGGAATAGAAAAGCGATCATGCCTAAAAGGAGAAAGCCACTGTCAGCGGTGTGCCTTCCAGACAAGGGAGGCAGGACTTCCCCCTTCCCCTGCATCATGCCTGACCTCTCGGTGCTTGACCAGCAGGGAAGAGAAAGTCCACCACAGGGCCGGAAGGCCAAACTCCCCCAACCAGGACCACAACCCCTGAGCAAGGCCAGCCTGGCATGCCCCTCCCAGGTAATGCCTGCAATCCCCTCTATGGAAACCACCTAGGAGCTGGAACAGGAGACCTGAGGGTACAGGGAAGGAGAGCACTTCTAACCACCTCCGGAGGAACTGCAAATCCTTGGAGGCAGCAGTGCATGAAGGCTCACCTGGGCATCCAGAAACGTGGATGCACGTGACTGTGTACGCGGCACGCAGGTACCTGCTGCACCCCAGCAGGAGCAAGGAGTCACAGGGGCTGGAGTGGAGTCTGCACTTCTCTCTACCTCTCCTTCCCATGCCTCCTATGGTTTTTGTTTGTTTGTTTGTTTTGCGGTTTTATAAATTTATCAGAGAAAATTGAGGAGACAGAGTGTCCTGGTCAGGAACAGCTGTGCCGATTGCTTTGAGATTCCTACAGCCTCCTATGGTTTTATCCAGAAGGCTGGAATTGGAGGACTTGGAAGCACATATGTACTTGACAAAGGCTAAACATCCACAGGTTGAGCTATAGCTGGTAGATCCTAGATCCTAAGTCTAACTCCTAGTAAAGCACAGCACAGCATGTCAGCACAAACCCAAATTTCATGCTAATGGCAACAGAAGAGAAAAATACTTGCAACTCAGAAAACAAAATCCCTCTGCAATTCTCTATCACAGATGAAACAGACTTGATGCCAATGAGAAATAAGATGCAGGATTTCTAGATGGAAAAAAGGCATTTGTTTCACTTTGCTGGGGCCTTAGATCCTACTCAGAGGCCATGGCATTCACTTAGGGGCTGCTTACCAGGATATGTGTCCCCACACAACACTGCTGTGCACACAGAAACCCACACATGTGTGTGTGCATAGGTGCGCGCACACACACACACACATGTACACTCTCCTCCCCATCCTGCCAGAGGGGAGGCGGTGTGACTGTGAAGCCATAAAACTTAACAAGAGGGGTGGAAGGGAAAATGGCAAGTAAAAGGTACCCATGAGGAGGAAGTGGAAAAAGCTCCTTGAAATACAGTTTGACTCAGTTTTAAGACGGGAGGTAGGCGAGGATGAAAAGACCTTCATCAAGAACGTATAAAGGAAGTCAGAGCAACAGTTGGGCCTCGCTGGCTCCCACACAGAACAAACCCAGCCAGACTCCAGATGATTAAAAATGAGCTAATCTGATTAGCGAATTTAAATTGGGATTGATTGCCCAGTTCACCCGATAAGCAGCAACAAATAACTTAAATCTTGTTCCACAGATCAGCTCCCAAAATTGTCCAGAATCTGCCAAATGCTGAAACCAGGTTTTGAGGAGATAAATGTGTCAGCAGTAGAACCATCAGATGATTAAGCATCATCTGGGGGCTGAGCCCTGTGCTGGCAATATGGAGATCAAAGTCCAGCCAGTTCCTAGCCACTAGTGGCCTACTGCATGGACACACATTTGGACAAAAGGAATGGTAATTAAGAAATCCGTGTTTGGTTTCTTCAAGTGGGGCTCCAGGTAAGAAGGAAAAGAATGCTCCGGTATTATCTCACAGCCCTGACTCACCCTTTGTCACTCGCCCCTATCCCTCTAGCCCACAACCATTCACTCAAGCTTTGTGGAAGGAAACACTAAATTGTTTAGTCTTTCACTTCTCAACCGAACTGGATATTGCCAGGAAAGAAGAGACCCGGCTAATGAGATGTGATGTGATTTTGAACCATTGCTTCCAAAACCCATCCCTATGGACAGACATGTAGTCTGTCATTTGGAGTTAATCAGATGTCTCTGTAGGTCATGAGAGATGGGCCAACATAGGACCAAAGGGGGGAAGAAAAAACTCTCAGAACATACAGATTTTCAAGGTTCTTTCACTTGACTTTTTTCCAACAACTTGTCAAATTTCCTCAGAGGTTGTCTCTACCGATTAGAAAACATCTGGGTGGAAAAGGTGCGAAAAACTGGGCCAACTCAGAGTTCCTTCTCCATGACTCATATCTGAGTCTGGTAACCATCCACAAGGTCTGGCCCGTGTTTCTGCTTCTCACCAGGGCACTGGCATCACTATCCAGCAAGGGTCCCTCTCCAGAAAGCTTCTAGGGACTCGGCTCTCTCGGTTCTAAATCCTCTGCTTGCTATCAGGCCATATGTTGCTCTTTGCAGGTATTTTTGCCTAAACCTTTTATTCCCTTCCCACATGTGTTTTGGCTCCCTAGGAGACTCTAGTTCACCATGATCTGGGAGAAGGTGCCTTAGAGGTGGGGAGGGTATGTCCTTAACTCCTAAAACAAAGCCATTTCTCCAGTAAAATCATCCAGTAGCAAACCCGACTCAGGGGTCCTTCCCAGTGGATGCCCATGCCAGGTAAGCAGAAAACCCACAGAAGTTCTGCTGAGAGTGAGTGCAGGTCCCCTCTTTGTAAGGCTATTTTTCGATGCTTACTAGAAGCTGAGGCAGGAATTAGAGCAAGAGCATGCCCAGTAGTTTGAGTTGTATTGTTCTATATGTATAACCTTCGGGATCTCAAAGGCTGCACCCCAATCTCCCGGTAGAGCTCTCTCTGCAAGACGAACATGGTTACCACACTCTCCTTCTACGTGTCTCCCTTTAGAAAGAGGAGAGGCAGGAAGATGAAGACTTTTGGATAAGCATGACATGGAAACTGAGATGATACACATTTCTGACACTAAATCCTTCCCGATTCTGAGAATGCTTGAAATTTCCCATTAGGAGGTTGATTTGAAGAGGCAAATGTGCAGACCCCTGCTTTGCTTTGGTTTTTTAATATTTACAAAGTATATCAATGTGAAGGTTGAGTTAATTTCTTACCACCCTCCTTCCAGGAGAGTATTTGAGAAAACTGTTGCTTCTATCTTTGTTTTGGTGATAAAATAATGTGTGCAGATCCCTTCATAGTAGAAAGGCCATTTCTATGGGCGGTAAACACAGGTAGGACAAGTAGGACAGGGCCATGCCATTTCCCCAAATTTACTGAGACATTTTCTTTTTTTTTCACCATTAGGAACTTGAACATAAGTGGAAGAGGCATGCATCTATGAGGCAGAACTCAAGAAATGCTCTTTGCTCCAAGCAAAAATACTCCCTACCCATTACCCACGCAAGGTTTAAACACCACCACTAAGATACATTATCAGCAGCTACAGGGACAAAGGATAACTTTCCATCATAAAAAACACAAAACTTAAATTTACAAAAAAAGATTTTCATTAGTCATTAAGCAGAGACACAGCAGGCTCCCTTTTTTCCTGTCTTACTGTGATTTATTTATCACACTTCACTCAGTGCCTCTTCTCTGTGTCCGTTAATTTTCTAGGAATTTCTCTGATCCTATTCAAGGCAAAGTAGAAAGTTTTCAGAAAAAAGAAGACAGTGGAACCAACCGGCAAATGGTCACTGATATGAGAAAGTGCTAGATTGACCTCTCGCTCAAGTGCTCTTTCAGAATCCACAGAGGTCTACACAGCACCCTTAAACACAAAGGGAGCAGAACATTGGTGTAAGAGCTTCTAACTAATAAACGGCCTCTTCTTTTCCTTCGGCCAGTTGATTATCTTAGCCTGAAGTTTCTGGATGAGAAGGAAACTTAATGGATTACAGAGTCCACAGACCCAAACACTCCATCCACCACAGATCAACGCTGCATATCCCAGGAGCACAGGTAAACTTGGGTACCTGCCAGCAACGCAAGGAACTGCTGTGCTTGCCACAGTCTTGAAATAATCTTCTCCATCTACAGGGTCTCTTTGAAGTTTGCTGTTGCCGCCTGGAGGTCAGGGTAGGGGTCAGGTTGGAATTAACCTCTGGACTTGCAAGTTCATTGCGATAAGGTTCTTGGTCATGACTGCTACCCTCAGTTACCTGATGTGACTCCCTTTTCCTGACTTGGTCAAGACTGGCTCTTCTGGCTGGAAGTGGGAAGAGAGAGGGTGACAGGAAAAAGGGAAATCCCCTTCCATGCGTCAATGCTCTGTGTTCCGAAAGGCAAACTCTGCCAAGAGCCCAGTTCTGGGAAGCAGCTCTGGGGGCAGCCCAGGATCCTACTGGGTGGTCTCATCTTTGGGACTGGGGTGTGGGAGTCAACAGTCCAGAGTTCTATTTGTAGCACCATCAAAGCTTTAGCCAAGATACTTGACCTCTTTTCAAAAGCCCTTTCCCCAAAAATGAAAGGGAGGAGAGGGAGGAGAAAGAAAGAAGTAAAAAGGAATGAACGCAGTGTGCAGAAGCACTGGTACTGAAGGAAGACCTTTGGAAGCAAACCACAAAGGGTCCTGTATGCAACCTAGTGGACCCTGGAGAGAAGGAGTAGAGTTTGAGAAGGAGGCCAGTTTGGAGCAGCTCGCCCTGAGACTTTGATGCAGCAGGAGTTGTCCTGCCTCAGAATGCCATCCACAGGTCCCAGCTTAAAATTCAAGCTGGATAGTCAAGAGGTTTTGGCCATTGGTTGCTCCTTTCAGTAAACATATTGTTTTTGTTGTCAATACAACTTCTTCAGAAAGCTTAATTTCCAGGCTTACTCATCATGTGCCTGCTTCTTAAAAAAAAGAAAGAAAAGGAAAACACTGAAGAATTAAGTAAAAATTAATTAGAAGCATATGGCTACATTTCACTCATAACTGACGAACATATTAAGGAAAAAATATTTGTTCTAACTGGGCTTGAAGATTTTCTGAGACAAGGTCTGTGTCAGGAGTGTTTTGAGAGTCTGGTACCTGGTCCCAGGCCACAGGGAAGAAGGCTCAAGTGGGTCCAGGTCCTTCAGCACAGTGGCTCTCATGGCAGAGACCCAAGAAGAAGCCAGAGGTCCCTCTGTCCCTACGGCATAAGAGTCAAACCATTTTGCAAGATCACAAAGTTAAAATAAAGGGAGGAATCATAAATATTTTTGACATATAATCTTATTTTTCTAATGTCATCTAACTCATCTCCAACAGAATAGATGGCAATTTCTTTTCACTCCAAGAGTAACAGTAACCCCTTGACAGTAGCCTTTGGCACCGCAGTAATAATCTGAACTATTTCTATATGGGTTTGCTAAATGAACAGCTAAGTTTTTCCCATTTACCATATACTAAGTGAATAAAGAGAAATGTAGAGAGCTGAAACCGGTCCTCACCCATCCCTCACTAGGGACCAGCCTGAAATCCCCCGAAGGGCTCCAGGGTCTAGCCTGTCACACGGCACACACCTAAGCTGCAGATAGCACCCTTCTCTCACACATGGACATAAAAGCTCTGCCTAAAGACTGAACCCTGGCTGCAACAGACAACAGCTAGTGGGTTGACTAGTCCATTATTTCTTAAATATGGTCCTTTTGGGGCTTTTATTGTCAACCACAATCATGTCTTCTTTTGAATTACAATCTTCTGACCTCCTGTACAGGCTCTCAGTAAAGAGTGTTTGAATTTTCTCAAGTCGATCAGACTGTAGCCCCTCAGATATTGTGCAAGTGTAATGTCTGTGGGCCAACGGCTTCACTCATGGACATTCATACTGGTGCTTTAAGACATTCAAAATAAGAACATCAGCATTCAGAAAACAGATAAATTCAAGATGACTAGTCCTGGCGAGGAAAGACTCTCAGTTCCTATAAAGATTCACCAACAATAGCAAGCTCTCCTGGGGTATTGTCATGGAAGCCCAGACATGTCTCCGTGTCCATTAGGCTTTCTGGAGAATGACTGATCGTTGAAAATATTTGTTCTAAGGGGAGTGCACTTCATGACGTCAAAGATACTTGCTAGTTCTGAGATTCTGTACCGATATACTAAAAATCAGAACCCACCTAACACATAGGCAAGATGGGGTTAACTATATATAAAAGGAATTTAGATCTAAGTGGAGAAATCTCAAGTGTGCAGGAAGGCATCCACCAAAACAAACAATACACAGAGCTCCCAATCTGTTCACTTCAGCTTAGGAGTCCTTCAGCCAGGGTGTGTAAGTTTCCCTCTACCACGAGAGAAACCCTAACGCTGGCCTCTCTCTTCACCCATGGAGTAAAGCACTTGACCCTTAGGGCGCACCAAGTCTGGGCAAGAATGAACAAAAGAGGGCAGGGGGTTCCTGACATTAAAACATCTCAGACTAGAAAAGGAAGCCCTGGACTGGGTATCACAGACTCTAAATGTTGAAACTTTTATAGAAGTGGGGAAATCAGTGAGGGCTGAGGTGCTCTGGAGAAGACGCGGGTGAGAGATGGTGGAAGCCCATGCCATCTCCTGCACTTGGCTGTGTAGCAAGAGGTCTGGGTTTGGATGTCGGGATGAGGAATATTATAAAATCATTGCAGTCTCTGTTCTTTGGCATAAGTTGAAGCTCAATCTTCCACCAGACTGGTCTCTGCTATTTTATGCTGACTGGGTTCCTCTTGTGTGGCGCGAACGCCCCTCCCGCCCACAGGCCCAGCTGAAGCACACCAAATATCTAAAGGGGCCAAAGAGGGGGCCAACTCAAGGGGCTCTTTGACCACTTTGGGCCTTACATCCGGAAGGCCCCCAGAGCAAAAGGGGGTCTCATTCCATTCCTGCCACTTCCTCATCTGTAAAATGGGCAAATCGGTTATCTGTTGGATTACTGTGTAGATTAAATAAGCAATACACATAAAGCACTTCATGACAATCAGTGGAAGCTGTTATATTGATGGAAGAAATGAAGCTCTTGGCACAGCGTCAGGTGTGTGGGCCCAGGAGAGAACTGCTCTCACCATGTAACTTTTAAACATCCATCTTCTTTGCTTTCACGAATCAGCCCTTGCAGAGAGAACCAACAATAAGAGACTAAGTTGATCCCATTGAAAATACTGTCCTTCAAAAGCTTCAAAACATAAAAAAAAAGAAAGAATCTTCGTGTATCAAAAGGGGCTTCCCTCTGGGCCTTAAAAACATGTGTCTAGGCATGCCCTGGTGGTAAAGGAGTTGGATCCACTGCCTCCAGCCTGTCACAGTCCATATGCATCCTAGGGACCCCAGTTTGCATCCTGGGGCTAAATCTGCTCATCTTCACTCCTGCCTGCACCTTTCCTTAAAAAAAAAAGTGTCTGAGACCACCCAGCCCACCTCGATTGTTCTCAGTGATGAAGTTCAGGTGGGAATGAAAGACAGACTGAGCAAGGACAAAAGCAGGAATTTCCATCTAAACCCAAGAATCACCAGTTTCCCAAAACAGGGGACCAATTTGGCAATATCCCCCAGATACCTGACCTCTTCTCATAGAAACAAAAGTACACTGGATCCGAGGGTAGCAAGAATCCTGAATCCTTCAGAAAAAGAGAGCTTGACAAAATGCCTTCCTCCTCCTCTTCCTCCACTGAAGAGAGTGAAAAAATCTTCATGTATTTTAACATATTCTTGATGTGATAAAGGGCAGACCTGTGGCAGACACTCACTTGGAGAGTGGCTGCGTGGACCCCTAGCTACAGGAGCCCAGGTGAGAAGGCAGAAGGGAAGCCTGAGCTGTATCCACCCTGCTTGAGGGGAACGTGCTGGGTGGTCCTACAAGAACCCTTAACAAGACCTGGACTCTGTGTTTATGATTCTTGGAAGGACCTGATGAGGAAGGACCTCAAGCAGAAAGAGTGAGAAAGGACATAACTCCGGGGATGGAACCTGGCAAGGTGTGACCCAGAAGAACTTTCAGATCAGGAGAGGAAAGTCTGTCTCGTAGAAAAGGCCAGGGAGGTGCCAGAAGCCCAGGACAAGCTTGAAACAGAAGAACCTGGGTCAGAGAGAAGGCACAGAGAGGGGAGGACATTCCCGTGGCCAGGGATAAGACAAAGACTCCATCCACCAGACCCAGAAGAGAAGCCAGCTGGAATCTTCTAAAGACTCAAGAGTGTATCTAGGTCATGCGCCCTGGTGGAGCAGCAGTTGGGTCAATCACTTCTGAAAGACACAAGCTGAATACCCCTGGGTTCAAGTCCTAGGTCTGGGGCGGGTGAGGGGGGTGGAAACAACCAGTGTAAACAACTACGTGGAAATAAAATAGGAACGCTTCTTCCTCCTCTCTCTTCCTGCCTGCCTGCCAACTGGCCTTCATTGAGGCCTGCACCTTTTCTTTAAAAAAAGGGGAAAAAAAGAGTACATCTAGGTGTGTCTTTGTGGCTCAGGTGGCTGAGAAGCTGGTGGGAGGACCTCATACAGCCCAAGGATCCAGGTTAGAGACATGGAACTGGGAGAAAAAACAAAATGAACAACTAAATAAAGATGTTTCTTTAAAACAAGCAAAAATAAACAAAAAAACCTCAACAAATACTCAACAAATGGCAACTATTGCTAGCATGAATAGCTGCAAAATCAACCTACTTGCATATAACCCTCTCTTGCCCTCGTGCCTCTCTTGGATTCATTATTAAAGTTACCCACTCTGGACTTCAAGCTGCTTGAGAACTCGCAGACCAGAGCAAGTGCTTTCAGACCTCCATGAACACAGACCTAGGAACAGTGTACTCAGCGTACTGGCGAGAGAGATGAGACCAGCTCTGGACTGGAATCAGACATATTTCCTTTCTGCCCCTGGCTGCCCCAAATCCAACCCCCAGGTAGAGTAAAATCATGTGATGAGAGTGGGAGTCCAGGGGGGCATCCACATACTTCCCGGAGTCACATTTCCTCTCCAGAAAGGTTCAGGGAAGATTTCTCCATCTACTCTTTTAAGTTCATGTTGCATTGAGTCACAGCCCCCAGGGTCACATAACTGGGTCTCACCAGGCTTGCTTGCCACTGGCCCGATTTCCACTGCTTTCATGCTTTTATTGTCGATGGGTCAACATCCACTAGGCCCTTTGTTTAACTCCTCATGAGAAAATGGTTCTAGAAAAATGTGCCAGAAAAGATTTCACCTCCCCTGGGGAGATGGTAGGTTTCCCCCTTTCTGATCCAGAGACCTGCATAATTAACCTGGTTTTCATTCTGTCCTGGCTGCCAAGAAGCTCAAAGCCAAAAATGTCCAATCAGAGCCAAGAGATGTCAACCCTTTCTTTTCATGGCCTCCATTTTCCTTGTGTGTTAACTTTCTTGTATAAGGTACTTCTATCCTTTGTAGACTAAGGCAGGTCCAAGAATGAAGAAAAAGAAAAACAGTCTACTCCTAATATCTTCACCTCCGCCAGGAAACCTTCCCCGACCCCTGTGTCTCTCCAACCTCTAATTCTAAAAGCTTTAACAGCCCCTCGCATGCAGCATCTTCAAAGGCTTCCTTGTACCTTCTCTCAGGTGCTGCTCCTCCTCACAGGCACATGAGCTAAGGCTCAGGGTTGCATCCTGCACTTTTTGGTGCTTCCCATCAATGCTAACTAAGTACAGTCACATATTAGGGACTAAAAGGACAGCAAGTACTTGGGAGACTGCCTGGTACAGAAACTCTGGGGAATAAACCTGGGACCTCTCTAAGACACTTTGCCTCCTCTCCTCTCCTCTCGCGCGCCTGACTTCTGAGCACTCGCTCAAACTCTACACAAAGCATAATGCCACGGCAGGGATGAGCCCGTGATGCTTTTAGATTACTCACCCACACTGACTAGCTATTTCTGTCTTACTCCTGAGAGCATAACCAAGGCGTTTCTATACTTGAATCAAAAGCATGTAATAACTGACATTTCAGACTCCATCTAAGAGGTCTGCCCTCAAAGAGACTGGAAGAACAGGCACCGCCCAGCTGCTGCCGCCCCTGCTTCCCCAAGGAGCTCAGGTATGAGGGGAGCTGCCCAGCCTCCCCAGAGCTGAGTAGCAGGGACAGACAGCAGACAGAAGCACCTCCCACTGGCCTAGCCCCCTCCCAGGCTCCTCCAGACATGGTAAATCAGCTATAACAGGCTTCTGCCTCTCCAGCCTCCACCCTCCTCATGCAAGAACCTGGAGTCAGCTCCCTTTCAAAATGGAACCGCTCATGACATATTAAAACCATGTCCCCACATACCACTCCTCTGGTATTTGTCATCACTGCCCCGCTCTGACATATGCATTTTCGGCAGGTGTCTAAAGCAGGGTTCTCCGAGCCAGGCATGGGCAAGAGAGCACAGTCCTGATGGCGAGAAGGCAGAGTTTATAAAGTCATAGTCAAAGTTAGCCTTCAATGACTGAATTCACTTTGTAATTTCAAATAACATGTTGGGGCATGAGATGCTGAAGTCTCCAAAAAGGGGAGGGAACAAAAACTTGTGTTTAAATGCTCACAGCAGCATTATTCATGAAGACCTAAAGGTGAAAACAACTCAAATGTCAGTCAACTGGTGAACCAGCGACACAATGTGTCAGAGTCAATGCAACAGATATTATTCAAAGGTGAAGAGGAACAAAGCTCTTTTGATACATGCTACTCTGCAGATGGACCTCAAAAACAATATACCAAGTGGAAAACAAAAACATCCAGCTGCAAAGGTCACCTATTTTGTGATACCATTAATATGAAATGTCTAAAACAGGCAAATCCAAAAAAACTTAAAGTAGATTAGTGATTATCTAGAGGGTGGGGGAGAAGGAAGGGAGAGTGATTGTTAGGTATGAGGTTTCTTTGGGGGGTAATGAAATGGACTAGTAAGCACCTGAGGTGTTGGCTGCACAGCTCTGTGAACAGATTAAAACTGTACCTGTGAAATGAGTAAACTGTACAGTAGAGAAGTGGTATCTCAATAAAGCTGTGATTACAAAGGTAAGGTGGGGGGAAGCGACACTGGTCTAGACCAGAAGCATCTGTGCACAGGAGCGAGCGAGCCTCTCGGAATCCATAAGACTGAGCACAGGCCTGAGTACAAGCAGGTCTTCAAGTCCCTGCCCAACAGGAGACAAACTCATAAGCAGGACAGGTTATTAACATTCACAAGCCGTGTGGCACTGCTGGCCTGGGTCACTGCCCTCCCTGTCCCTCTTTTCCCTAGAATCTCCTTCACTCTCCCCTTCTATGCAGTGAGCTCCAACACTCCACCCATGGTTCCTTCCTCACATCACACCCGTGTTCAAAACAGCACACCTGCCTCCCCTCAGAACAGCAGAACCTCATGCTGGAAGGATTCCCTAATGTGCAAACTGAGATTGACAGATGGGAACTAAGACCTGGAGACTCTGAGTGATTCCCCCCAGGACACAGCTGGATAAGTGTTCAACCAACAAATGTTTAGTAAGCATCTACCATCATCTAAGACGGGTTTAGGCTCAGAGGGTAAAGCCTTAGACAAAATGCAGTCTCTGTAAAGCATAAATTCTAGTAGGGGGAGGAAAATAAGCATGGAAGCAGACACCTGTCTGTTAGGTTGTAGGGAATGGAAGGGTAGCTATCTTCACTGTAGTGGTCAGCGCAGACCTCTCTGATAGTGTGACATTTGAGCAGAAACCTGATACACGCGAACGATGTGAAGGAGCAAGTCCAGTGAAAATCTCAGGGAAAGAATGTTCCAGGAAGAGTTATCTCAACAGACAACTACAGACAAACTGGCCCGTGGTTGAGGTAAGCTAGGAGACCTTCTTCAAAGTCTTCTTAGGGGTCCTCTCTACTGTATCCACTGCCCTTTTCCTGGTGGTCCTGGCATCCAAGGTCCTGCCCCACAGGAGACAATAAGGACAGTGACAGCCATGGCAGCAGCGGCAGCAGTTTTCGAGAATTTAACATATGCCAAGCATGGTTCTAAACACGTTTTGTACATTAACTCATTTGATGTTCACTGCAATCCTATGAGAGATGGGCCATTAGTACAGATAATAATGGGCCAGTTTTATAGGTGAAAAAGTGAGGCACAGAGAAGTTAGCTCATTTGCCCCAAGTTGCCCAGTTTCTAAGTGGGGCAGCCAGGACACACACCAGACTGTCTAAATCCCATGCCCTTGACCACCAGCCATCAGCTGAAGTTCTTGATGTCAGCCTTTCTCAAAAGGCGCCCTTGGCCTTCCTGACTCACCCCACCCCTTTGTCATTAAACAACTTATCGATTCTCTCTTTTAGGTCTTCCTCATTTGGCATTTCCCTGATGTCAACAATCTCTCCACTCAGTGAAGTCCATCCCAGTCCTACCCCGGCCTGGACACGCCCTGACCAGTCCTCAAGGGGGCGGCTCCTGTCTCCCGCCAGCAAGAGCTTCCATCCAGGCTTCTTGCACTGTGTTCAGTGTCAACACTGACCCTTCCCCGCCATCCTGAGTTCCTGGGGGCCATCCTTTATTTCACTTCTCGCTTCCATGAAAGCAAGTGAATTCTAGTTCAGGGATGGGAATATAATTAGTTGGCAATAAAGGCTTGTTTCATGGAATGGACTGGAATCTCTTAATAACTGCCTTTGTTTACAGCCAACAGCTTCACTGAGGTATAATGAAAAGGCACTAAACTGAACACATTGAAAGAATAAACTGATATTTTTTGATACACAAATACACCTATTAAAGCACCACTAAAATCAAAATAATGAACATGCCTGTCATCTCCCAAAAGTTTCCTCATACACCTTTATGATGCCCCTCTCCTGCCCATCCCAGAATGACCACTATTTCCCTGTCACTCTGTCACTATGGATTAGTTTGCATTTTCAAGAATTTTATATGAATGGAATTATATAGAACATATTTTTTCCTCTGTTTTTATTTTCACTAAGCATACTTATTGTAAGATTCATACATTCATTTCTTTTTATTGCTAAATAGTATTCTACTGTATGGGTATACCACAGTTTATTTACCCTTTCATTTCTTGATGGAAATTTGAGTTGTTTCCAGTTCTTGGCTATTACAAATAAAGCTGCCAAGAGGGAAGGAATGGGGAGGGAAGGAGAAGGAATGCAGTGGTGGCAAAGGGCATAATACCCATAGACTGAGAAGCAAGTTCAATATCTAAAATGAGCATGATTTTATAAATGAAAGAAATAATCATAAAATTATGATATTAAAAAAATAATAAAGCAAAGCAAAACAAAACAAAATCCAAATAAAGCTGCTACAAATATTCATGTATAGGACATTGTAGGGACATATGCTTTCATTTTTCTTGGGTAAATACCTAGTTGGGGAATGGCTGGATCACATGGCAGGTTTATGTTTAGCTTTTTAAGAAACTGCCAAACTATTTTCCAAAGCATTTGTATAATCACGCTTTCTAAGTCTGAAACCTTGCACGCTTCCATCTTCTCCCACCCACCCCAATATTTCTTTGCCAGCAAAACCAACCCAGCCTGGGGGCAGAGCCCCTTAATTCCCCACTTCCTTCCTGCTCCATTATCTGGTGTTTAGACAAATGTTTTTTCTGAAGACCAAGAACCTAGAAACCAGGGCGGATCTCCATCTGATAAGCAATGTTTATCTTTGTCAAGCTCACTATCCCCAGCCATCACCAGGAACTGGAATGAGCATCATGGTTTAAGAATTTTATGGCCACCCTTCCCTGTGGTCAGTCTATATAGTTCTTGGCAGTTCACTGTGTGTCTAATAAACACCCAGAAGCCAGAGGTTCCAAGCTAATTAGCTGCAACCATTTTATTACACCCAGCAGTAGGGATGCAGTCTTTTCTGATCCCACAGAACCTGTTCTCCCTCCTCTTCTACATCCTCCCCGCTCCTTCTCTTCTCCCTTCTTCCACCCTCCCCCTCCTCACCCTTTTCTATTTCTCCTCCCCTCTGTCATCTCCAATTCTCCACATGTCAATCAGTCCTGACCCCCTGTAGGAGGGTTCTTCTGATGACTACAGAGCCCAGGGAGCTCTCCCTCCCCTGAACTCAAAACAGGTCTCATCTAAGCCATTTCTTTAGCACACAGGAAACACAGCAGTTGTACTTCACGGGATCCCTAGGAGTATGATGGGCTAGGGAGAAGGGACAGAGAAGCCAAGGCTGAGTGCACACACCATCGAGTCTACATTGGGGAAGACACATGGGGATTACAACCGAAATATTTCTAAATGGCCTGATAATTGCCACAAGAAGTTTGCGCTAAATATAGGCAAGGTTTGCCAAGCAGGAAAAGGTGAGGAACAGGATGCAGATAAAGTGTTTCTCAGCAAAATCAGCAGCCGTTAGCAGCCACAATGAAGCCCCTATCTGGGACAGGTTAGGGGTCCTCTATCAGGACCTTCTCTGATGTGTTTTTGTACTCTGTGCCTAACCTAATTCATGACAATGACACTTCCCTCCACTCCAGGGCTGCGGTATGTATTTGCTGCTCATGTATTGAGTGCCACTGTATGCCAAACAGCAAGATGGCCAATAACCCTGGCCCTCAGATCCTTCCTGTCCACAGGAAGACACGGCACAAGGGTCCTTTAGACTCTAGAGTGGCTGGGAACTACAGCAGATGCATAAAGGGACCATCAGTGGGCTAGGAAGGAAGCACAGAGATAGCAGGGTGAAAGGCTGAATGAAACAGGCGAGCAGTCAAATACTCTCCCTCCTCCAGGCCTCTTTGCTGAATGACTTAAAGCATCCACATGCATAGTGCTGCTGACTGTCCCTGCACCTTGAACCCCGGAGCCCCTGACAATCAGCTCTCTGTCCAGAAAAGGCCTCCTTTCGTGGCAGCCTCCTGGTTTCATCCTCAGCCCAGCTGGAAGCTGGCAGCCCTCTTAGCACTGCGTTGTGGGCCATATGGCAGGACAAGGCTGTGTGACGCGGGACAGCTTTGCTTTCCAATCCACGTCAGCCCCAGCCACGGGTACACAGTGGCATTTAAATTGCAGCAAGAGACCTTTGATTTTGATGGAGATGCTCCATTAGAAGGCTGTACCATGTTCAAAACACCTACATGAGGGGTGAGCATGGGGGCAGGGCCGCGAGGAGGCCAGCACGGCACAGCCGTATTTATTTATCATTCTTCTGGCAAGAAACCAGGCCACCCAAGGGGACTAGGTGTATGTGCGCGCATGCACTCAGAGCCTGGAGCTCTGAGGAAAATTCCCCTCCGGAGAGTCTGCACAGAGGCTGGATATTCACAGGGGGAGAGAGGAAAGACTGTGGAAAATAAAACACACATCCCAGACGCCCTGGGAAGGCCACGGCCCAGCATCCTCAGGGCCAAGGACTCCTTTTCTGATCCTGAGCAATGTAAATGGCTTTATAAACGTATTCTAACAGATACTTACTCCCACATGAACCAAATCACCACCTGGTCTCCTTGTCCCTGCAGAGCAAAAAAATTAGAAGGAAATAAAAGAGCATCTGGGAAGGCAATGGAATGTCGCCGGGCCCCAGCACCACAAGTGCACCTTCTCACAACCTGCCTACTTTAGATGCATTTCGTCAGCTGTGCACCCACTTTAAATGAGCTGCTACCATATACCCCCAACACGCTTCCAGGTACTCTCACCCCAAAAGGGTCAGGAGCAAGGGGGAACTGTACCTAACAATCCAAGGCAATGCAATGGTGACCTTGATTGCATCCTGACTCCACTGGAAAGACTTTTTAGAGCAGCTGGGGAAATGTGACAACCCTCTGAGTACTGGATGGGAATGTGGAATCGATGTTGGATTTGTTAGGGTGACAATGATCCTGCGATTATGCAAGAGAGGTCTTTCCTTTGAAAGATACATTCAGGAATATTTGGGAGGGGAATATTATGATGTCTGGGATTGACTTTAGAACCCTTCTGCAAAAAAGAAAAGATGCCAGAAAACAGTTAAAAATCTAGATGATGGGTACATGTGAATTCATTGTTTTGCTCTCTCTACTTTTATAGGTGAAACAGTGTAAGAATTTAAAAAAAAAAATAAAGGGAGAATGCTATAGACACACTAACCAGCCTGAAGCTGACCTCCTGACCTCAAGGGAAGAATCAGAAGAAATAAAATGCAAACCAACGCTCGACGAGCCGGGCCACCCTGGAGGTGGGCTGGGAAGTAATGAATTACAGTCGACGGCCACAGCGTAGAGTTATGACTGTCTCAGTCAAGAAGACATTCAATTATTTTTTCAGTATACCAGAAAATAAGTAAGTAATTTTTACCTAAAAACGCAGTTCACTATTTAGAGGGATTGTAACAGTTCAAGTCTCTGGTACAGGGATTCTCAAAGGGCGGCCCCTGGACCAGCAGCTTCAGCAGCACCTGGGAACGTGTTGGAAATGCAGGTGCCGCCCCAGACCTACCGAACCAGACTCTCAGGGTGGGGCCCAGAGACTTGCTCTGGAACCAGACTTCAGGCAGTTATGAGGCTCATGAAACCCTGGTGCGCGGGGGCCCAGACATTACTCTGGGCTGTAGTACACACACAGCAGACGTGTGCACACGCACACATTGTGCTCAAACTCTGCCGACACGCACTGCCTGTCCAGAAAGCCGGTCGGTCAGGAGAAGAAACAAAATGACGCGGCCCCTTTTAAACGTGTGTGCTCTGGAAAGCGCCATAAACCCTGCGGACCCTCCCTCTAAGCCCATGCTCCAGGAAGCCCCATAAACAGCAGGCGCCCTGTCTGCAGTTCAAAGGATGCACACGCTATTAAAATGAATCATAAATGGCTTACATAACACATGAAGTCCCCAGGGACTGCAGTGGGCTGGCAGCTTCTCCAGGCACTCTGAGGTGGGAGGAGGTACCTGGGTCAGGGTGACCTCCTGCCTGACAGCATGGATGAAAGATAATACGCCTGCAGGTGCAGAGAGGAGGAGAGGAGGGAGCAACATGGCAGGAAAGCAAGTCCCTGCTTCAGTGTTCAATTCATAAAATCACAGAACGTTCTAGCTGAATAACAGAGATGGCTGAGACTTATAGTCCCCAGAAAGAGAGGTGGGGGTACTCGGGCTCAGAGAGCGGAAGTGACTACTTTAACATCACGCACCCCGTAGGTGCGCAGGGGAGAGAAGACCCGGCTTCCCTGAGCCCCAGCGCTGACCTATTCTGTTCAACAAGGTGGGCACCAGGGCTGGTATGTCAGTGGGTGTGGGAGGGCGGGAAGGCCGTTTAGGGGACAGACCCTAAAATCAGATTGCTCGACTTTAAAACTCAACTGTACTAACAAGCTTGTGAGCCTGGGTAAGTTCACTTCTTTGTGCCTTAGTTTCTTAATTTAGAAATATAATAACTCCCGACTCATAATGGAAATAAAAGAGTTAAGTCAAATGGATACTAAACAAAGGTCTTAGCACATAACAAGCACTCAATAAAGGTTAGTCGTTATGTATAATATTAAGTTATTTAATTGTTAGTAGTAGTTACATTGAAGATGGGATTAGAGGAATTTTCTTTCTTTTTTTTTTTGTATTCTTTAAAATGTCTAAGGTGCACATAGATTGCTTCAGTAATTTTTAATCCTACTCTGCACAAACTGGAGCTAAGTGCTATGGAGCATCAGAGAAGAGAAGAAGCCCAAGGAGCCTCCTTCAAAGACCTGACATCTTTCATCTGATTAGAGAAATAAGAGGAACCATTTAAGAACCAAATCAGTACATAATGTCAATTGAAGCCTACGTATGTACATGTGTCTACACACACACACCTGTGTGTGTGTGTAAGTATATGTGTGTCTGTGTATCTGAAAGTAGTTTGGGGTGAAATGATGGAGGCATTCACTGAAGTTCACACTTGTAACACTGTTGGCCACTTCAACAAGTTGATGTTAATCAGTGTCAGAACAATTAGCCATTTATCTAACACAGACCTGGCCAAATCATGGGACTAGAATGGGACTATGCTGAAGTATGGGAGCAAGGAGGGACAGCCTAACACATGAAAAGGGCCAGCCCAGAGCAGCCCTGTGAGAGGGCTGCTGGACTCCTTGGGGCAATATGCATCCTGAAAGATCAAGACAAACAAACTTGGCCTGTTTCATCAACTGGCTCTGACTACCACTCCCCCTAAAGAAACAGAAATTAGAAATAACCAAGGTCTCTCATTTTAATCTGATTTAATAAATAAGTATGGAAACTCTCTATATAAAGAGCTGCATCTAGGCACAAGAGGGACATAAAGACTACAAGACATGACCCTGTTCTCAAGGAAACTGGAGTCTAGTCAGGAGAGCAGGTATGTACAAATAGTCTTAATATAATGATATACTGATATATTAAGGTAACTAACACATCTTGACCAATTACCAGAGGACTGCCACACATGCGTGCTTTATATCTCAGTTAGTATTACTACGATGTATCCTCGTAATCGTGTATTATGTCTGATGGTCCCCAGAACAACCCTCTGAGGTACATACTACTATGCTAGATGAAAACAAAAAACAGAAGGAAAGAAATTACCGTATGTTTTCCAGATGATGATGAGTGGAGGCTCATTCCAACACAGGGAAGAGCAAAAGTCAAGAGAGAAGCTGAAAAGTCAGGAGGCTATGAACCAATGGTAGTTTCAAGGGATGGCAGGAAATGGGGTTCACAGAGAATAGGATGGGAAAAGAAACTAGCAAAAAGAACAAATAAGAAGCAGAGGGCCATAAATGCAAAACCGAGGACCCAAACTCTGTACTCTAGAGGGTCAGGGAAACGTGCTAAGGTGAAGAGTGAGTGATCATCACTGCTCTGGTAACAATGAACTAACTTATTGCACCAAGCACTTCTCAAGCATGTGATACTAATACATACTAAGCACTTCCCTTATGTAAGCACCATTCTATGCACCTCTATGTATGACCTCTCTGAATCCTCAGAACAATCCATAATGTACATACTCTTCTAGCCCAATCTTATAGAGGAAGAAAACCAAGTCAAAGAAGTGTTAAATAAATTGCCTAAGGTCAACAGCATGGCACTGTATGGTGTTTCACTTAGTCCCTCAACAACCTTGATGATTTCAAGGAATTCATATGCTTGGTACGGTCTCTCTGGTCCTCTCAGGTGTACCCACCCTACCAGGGCAGCGCGCCCCCCAGCAAGTGTGGTAAGAAGGAACCATGAGTAGTAAAATTAAAGGGACATACAACAGGTTGCATGTATGTTTCCATTTATATGAAATATCTGGAGTTGGCAAACCTATAGAGAGAGAGAGCCGATAATGTCTGCCAGGAGCTGGAAGAGGTTGGAAGGGGAAATGACTGCTAATGGGCACAGGGCTTCCTTTTGGGGTGATGAAATTATTCTGGAGCTAGATAGCAGTTATGGTTGCACAACACTGTGAATGGACTACATGGTACTAATTGGTGCTAAATGTCACCAATGGTACATTTTACACTGTGTGTTTTTCCACAATTAAAAAATAAAAACAGGACAGAACAACCCTTTGGGTATGTGGACCACAGAATTGTTCAAGATGATACATTATTCGCGACTTGGACTGAAAAGTCTAGAAAACTCGACCATGCTGAAAGAACTCGGCTGCAGACAAGAAAGCATGGTTTCCTTTAATACAGTAGAGTGTGGGCAGCGGCCAGAGGCACTCACACAGACTTCTTGTTTTCAGTCTCTGTCCTATCTTCTGGCAGCACGTGTGATGGAGAGGTGGTTTAGGCAGCATTTGAAAGCAGAGACTTTAGAAAGCGACCAGAATCATGTTCAAGTGTGGGTTCCATCTCCTAACAGTGGTGAGGCGATGGCTCCCCAGTAACAGTGCTTCGTATTGAACTCTACTTCACAGGAGTCTTGAACAAATTAAATGAGTTCACATTCATAAAGTTCTTACTGCTCATTATGTGGGTGATGCTTTCATCAAAGCTAAAATATGCAACGCACATTGTACTGATGCCATTTCCTATCTGTTTCTGTGGATTCCCTCTCTGAGGCTGCCAAAGCCGTCTCCTTACAACTTCCTGTACTTCAATCCTGAACATCCGTTAATGTGGTCACTCTGGGTCCTGGAGCAAACTGCTTCCCATGAGTTGCAAGTCATACACCAGCAATGCTCAGCAACAGGACCCCGAATTCCCAAATAAACCAAGGCCTAGTGAGCTAGAAAAATGCATCGCCAAAAGATGGCATCTCTTCACTTTGGACCACACTGTGCAAATTTGTTTGTAGCATTATTTCCTTCCTTAATATGTTTGGCTCAGTCTGACATTGGTTTTACAGAGCACACACCCACGGTGGGTCAGGGAAGATGGTCCAGAATACATTAAAATCCTGGTTCCTCTCTGCTTTCCAAGCCCTGACAGTCCACACACCACACTTACTTGACTTTCTAAGGTACAGTATCTTCGTGCTCCAGTTGTCTGCTGCACAGTCCAGTCCCTGGAATATCTGCCCCTTCAGGGCATGGACTGTCTTCCCTCCCGCCTTATCCCAGTACAAAGCCTTGCCTGCCCAGCATGGACTTCCTGCTGAATTGAACTGATGAATGCATGTGGACAGCACTACAGAACCCTAAACCAGAAAGCGGACAGTGGGGAGGGCAGATCTGCCAAACCATAGTACCTGTTTTCCTGATGGAGGCTGGGTAAAGGAACACCAGGTACCTGAGTCAGGCTAAGACCCAAACATGGAGAGGGATCACATTTTGCAGAGTCAGGGGTGCTGGCAGTGGTCTGCTTGCCAGGCACGGGGGTTTCTTTAATGAAACCCAGAGGACTAGAGTGATGAGCAACACATGTGTGCAGCTTGCTCGGGCTCACACGCAGGAGCAAGGGGAGCAGGCTCGGTTTTTCATCTGGCTTCTGCCACTTCGTAGGCTGGAGGATGCTGAGTAAATCATTTGACTTCTCTGAGCCTAGGTTTCCTCACCTAGATAATGGAATCGATCCTGCATACCATACAAGGTGGTTGTGAGCTTGGCCAAAGACAGGGGATGGAAAATGCCTGGCATATATCTATAAATAAAATTAAAATGCTTCAAATCACCTGCCAGCTGGGATTTCAGGACCTTCAAGTGCGCCTTTCTTTAATACTCAGTCAACAGTTAGCAATGAGTTCCCTAACTAAAGCACCCAGTTGTTGTGAATTATATATCTGATACAGGGTTAATATCCAGAATAAAGAAAGAAAGGTTACAATTCAACAGTGACGAATACTATTTGATTAAAAAATGGGCAAAGAGCTGAAGAGGCATTTCTTCAAAGAAGATATATAAATGGTCAATAAGCTCATAAAAAGATGCTCAATGTCTCTAAACATCAGAGAAATGCAAACGGTGGTTGTTAGCCAAAAACAAAAAGTGTCTGTGAGGATGTGGAGAAACTGGGCTCCCTGTGCACTTCTGGTAGGAACATAAAATGGTGCAACCACTTTGGAAAACAGTACATCAGTTCCTCAAAAGTTAAACTCCAACAAACTGAAAGCAAGGTCTCTAACAGAGACATGGACACCAGTGTCAAAGCAGCATAATTCACAAAAACCAGAACGTGGCGGCAGTCCTTCAATGGACAAGTAAGTAAACTAAACGTAACATGTATTAAACGGAATAGTGCCCTAGGAAACAAATGCTGACACGTGCCACAACCTGAGTCAACACTGGAGATGTTATAGTAAGTGAAATAAACTAATCACCAAAGGATACTAGGTGATTCAACTTGGAGGAGAGTCCTCCAGCAGTTAAATTCATAGAGAGAGAAAACAGAAGGGTGATTTCCAGGGAGAAATGGGAAGTGACTGTCTAAGGGCACAGAATCTCAGCTGTCTATGATGAAAAGGGTTCTGGAGATGGACAGTGCTGGTGGGTGTACAATAACATGAGTGCACTTAATACTGCTTAACGGTGCACTTCAAAATGGTTAAGATGGTCTATTTTATGCTATGTGTATTTTACCATAATTTTGAGAAACCTGCACACACACACAAAAAAAGTACGGCATTTCATGCTATGTACCAAGGGATAAGAGGGAATGAGAAGCAAATGTCCTTACCTCAAGGGGTTTCAAGTGCTGAGGAAAGGAGATGAAGATGTGCAGAACGACGCAGGGTCCAGTCCAACATGGTCCAGGTTGGAGAAATCCGAGAAGTAAGGCAGACATGCAGCTGCTCAGCCATGAGGGCTCCAGGGGAAGCAGCGGGAACTGAGGCCACGAAAGGTGGGAAGAGTCTGGTAGGACTTGGGGGAGAGAAGAGAGCATTCCAGGCCCGGAGCCAGGAGAGGAGACTGAAGAGCAGGAGTGTGATGACACACTCTGAAACAATGAGGAAGTCTGCTCCTTTACAAGAAGGGGCGTGATGAAAATCATTTGGGTAGACAGGATGGAGATGTGCACAGCGGTCTTGACTCCAAGCTAAGAGACCAACCCGCATTGCAACTATCCCTGCAGTGCTGCAGGGAAGCGGGCACTGAACGCCCTGGAGCAGGTGGAAAAACAGTGCCTGGCACTCAGATGGCACAATTCTCCCCTTATGTCTCGCGACCATGCACGACTGAGCGGGTAATATTACCCACATTGGAGTGGAGTAGGGAGGAACTGAGGTAGGGAACTTAACTGCTCATCTGGTGACCCATATTAGCTGCACACTGAGAGGGGGCTCACTCCTGACTCAAGCAGGAACTCGGCACTTCTTTTTCCTTTGTTCTATGAACATTCATGTGGCACCAACCACGTCCCGGGCGCTCACCCTTCTTGGTGCTGAGGAGGAGAAAGACTGCAAAAGGAGCAAATCTGGGGAGGGAAGAGGGAGCGGTGTGGGGTGCTATCTGAAGCATGAGAAGCCTGTTTTACACCCAGGCAGGTGCAGATACAAGTCTTGGAGCACAGGTTGGGACAGAGGTGAAAACATAAGAACCATCAATACAGAGGAATGATGTGAAATCAAGGCCTGGAGAGAGTTGATAGTTTTCCAAACAAATGCAAATCAATGCTGAAAGATAGAAAGGGGGTGGGCATGGGAGAGAAATTTTCAGAAAGAAGAGACAGGCATATTTAGGACTGCTTGCCAAAGTTCCACTGTCTGATTTCTTTTGGTTGTCACATGGGTGCATGATGATTGATATATTAAACTATGAAAGAGGAAAAAAAAATCTTAGTATGTGACTTCATCTCTAATAACCTTTTTGGCCATCCGTTTACATCAGCACAGACGTGGCATTAGAGAGTACTGAGACAAGACAAAAAGAAATGAGGCACTGAACCACCGGAAATATAGGAACTAGAACTCTTAACTCTCAGAAAGAACCCTGATGTTCCCACTGTCAGATACAGGGAATATTCTCAGGGATCGATCCGCCTAGTGATTTCTCTGGGACACAAACTGAGAAGGCTAATCAGTGTGGACCCTCTGTCCCCCAGGAATCCCATTAACCACCAGAAACTAAAGAGACTGGGGTTATAAAGTGAGATTATTTATGAAGAATAAATAGATGCTCGACAACAACAAAAAAACTTTTAATGTCATGCCTACATCCTTTGGAGGGCACTTACCAGTACAGACCAGAAATAGAAAAGCAAAGTCTCCTTATCTTACAGTTTAAATGGAAAGCTTCCTCATGGAAAGCTTCCTCAAATTTTGGAAAGGTTCAAAGGTCAGATACCCCTGGGGCAGAGTGAGTGATACACACCGAGCAGAGGGGAAGAAAAGTTGCTTAGAATGGGAATGAAAAAGGTAAACACACCAGAGCAGATGGAGAAAAAAATCCTCCAAGACTGTGATACCAGACACAAGTTCAGAGTGAGACAGAGGACATCTGTGAACCAGGCCTCCCGAGTCCCAGCCCACCATTCCCCACCAGTTTCTGCCTCTAACGCGGCGGGAAAGAGGAGAATATGCAGAAAAGAGTGGTTTCCAGGACCCCAATCACAGACAGGCACAATCACAAGATGAGATTTATCTCAGCATCTCCAGAAAGTGGTCTTCCTTCTTACAAAACCCCTCCCCACACTCCACGCCACATCCCACCGCGCTGCCTAAAATTCTACTCAGCAAAGCATTCCTTTAGGTCAACCCTGAGGGTACATCAGAATCACCTGGAGACCTTTGAAAATACAGATTCTAAGGCAGCACATGAGACTCACAGATCGGAATTGCAGGAATTAAATAAAGTCAGGCAAGTACATTTTTTAAAACCACTTTACGTGATTCTCATGTGAGGCCAGAATAGAGAGAAAAACATTGCCTTCTCTGAAAAATTATTTGGAAAGCAAAACTGCAGACTCTCCACTCGATGGACAGTATTCATAATAATCACTATCATTGACTAAAAGCCTCTTATGTTCCCGATTCTAAGTTGTGTAATTACACATAATGTCACTTTTATTTCCAACAACATAGTTGGTATTATTATTCCCATTTGACAGAGGAGGAAACCAAGCTCAGAAAAATTAATTTCCCTTGTGATGGTTCAGGATTTGAACCCAGGGCTATCTGCCTCTTTCCGTCCATCATTTACCAGATGTACTAACTTAAAAATAAAAGGGGGCCGGGGATTTACAATCAGTTTAGCATTCAAGAGTCAGGCTCCTTCCTGCACACTCAGGTCTCCGCACCCTTCACCACGGCCCAGTGATGAAGTCATTCTGGCACTCTGACCATCTCTGGCCAGGCCGACTTCCTATTTCAATGGCCCAAGAGCAAAGAGAACATCTGTTGGACCAGGAAAGACTCAGCAGACTCTGCTAATGTGGGTGTGTTGTGTGTTGGCTCAAACTATTTTGACTGAACAGAATCTAAGAAACCTCCTGCTCAGGGCAGGATTTTGAAAAGAAGCAGGGGTGGGGGTGGAGGGGAGAGTGTGCCCACGCCCAAAATACGGATGTGAGGACTAAGTAAATGTACACAGATGTAGCTGGGCAGGGTGGGAATCTGAAAGATAAACTAGAGTTGGCTCAGTGGGAAGGGATGAACTAACTTCCAACATCAGTTACTCCCGGTTCCTTTCTCCAGAGCAACTTCAAAGCCAGAAAAGCCTCAGGCTAACCGGGAAGATTCCAGGACCTGTCTATGAGAGGTAAGAAAATACAGGAGAGAACAGGCTTCCAGAAGGTTGCCCTTGGCCGAGTGTTCATTCTGCTATTGGAGGTTTAACCTGACCAGTGTGGATCGGAAAACGTAAAGAAAAGCATTTACTGCCTGTGGTCCTCTATTCGTCTTCATGGATTAATTCCCAGGCTGCCTCCTGGAGGCCAGGAGAGCTAATCTCTCCCCCACTCCTCCAGCACCAGACTTCTCTGCCCCTCCAGGGGGGACGGTCGGGAATCTAGCCCAGTAGTGGCAGCGCTCCCCTAGGTGCTGTAAACACACCTGGTTGAGGACCAGGACCATTTCCAGGCCTGAGAGGAGGCAGAGAGTACCTGGAAGCAGAAGCACACAAGACCTGCCATCAACCTCTGCCTGGTTTCCCATGGTCACAAGAGTGCGGGTGCCTGCTCCTGCACCAGAGCCTGATCAGGGGACTAGCTAGATGCCTGTGTCCCTGGGCTCTCCAAGACCCACTGAGAGGGCCAAGCTGTAGCAGCGGAGCCCTGTGGCACTCTGGCCGCAGTGGCAGTCAGGCTGGCGGCCTTCCCGGGTAATCCAGCACAGGCTATATTAGCGCAGAGCTCCCTTCCTGAACCTGACCTCCCAGACCACAGCCCACAGCCTGTCAGCAATGCCGTCCAGTCTGGGCACAGGCCCAAGTCGTGCACATGCCCATCTGCTGGGCTGGGTTGGGCAGGCAGCTCTCCGACCTGATTGGGGACCGTGTCAGAGCTGGGGAACAGGCCTCGTGAAACCAGGGCAGAGCTGGCTTCCCAGGAGGAGCTCTAGCTAGCTCTCTCTGTCAAAGGCAGGCCCACTCTTGGGCTATCGGCCCCAGGAAGACCCACATGTTCATCCCCAGAAGGCAAAGACCTTGTGTTACTCTCTTCCAACTAGATTGTTTCAAAGCCAGAAAGTTTCAGACCTCTGTGTGCTAGAAGCAAACTGTAAATCACCACCAAAAATGTCTCCCAGAAGTTTTATTACAGGAGTCTCGGCTCAGGGTGTGTTATTCAATCTGATTTCCAATTCATAGAAAAGATCCCCTAGTTACTGAACACACAGGATGTCTATCATGAGCAGACGTCTTACCTATAACTGCTTCTAGAATAAATGGCTCCTGTCGGCACAGACAAAAGCAATTCCTTTTGCGATTCTGGCTCACCTTCCTAATACCTCACTCCCACCACCAGAACTTCCTCTATTTTCATTTCAGTAATTGAGGAGCAAGAGGTTATTTCTGAAAAACTCAAAACGCTTGCAGCATATTTTTTTTCAGATTCTTTTTCAGGTGTAAATAGGGAAATATGACAGCTATCTACAACGGCACTTATTTCTCTGTCCATAGAGACTTCTATTGTGCAGAAGGCTACTGAAACTTTAGAAACCACTGTGCAATGTGTATGCTATGCAGTCTCTCCTTGCAGTGCTATCCTCTTGAACAATTACAGTTGGAGATGAAACAGGTAGAATTAGAGTAGGGCAGGGAGAAATCAAAACGTTTGGGGGTGAATAACCAGAGTAAGTGAAAAAGCAAAGTGTGCAGATTGTGATGAGATAAGCTAGAGGTGGCTGGAGAGAGTTTGAGAGGTTGGGAAATACAGAAACTGGCACAAAACCACCAGGAAGACAGTACCCTGCGAAGACTCTTGTAGGTGAGGACAGAAAGACTGTCTGAGGAGGAGCTGGAGAGGGGAGGAGAAGGCAGCACCCCAGGGTGCTGAGGAGTGCTTGGGGGTGGAGGAGAAAGGGCATAGATGCTAAACAGTGTGGCTGATCATCCTTTCCCATCCTCTCCACACCTACCAACCTCTATCACCCCACACGTGCCCTCAACCCTCCTCCGCTCCCCCAGTCCCTAGGAAAGTTCCATGCAGATTCAGCCCAAGGAGAGGAGTGGGGTGGGGGTTACTCTGCTCTGTCCAGTCAGATGAGAACAGCAACAGAAGAGCTTCTCCCTCCCTGAGCTCAGGGAGGGCTTGTTCACTCCCCATGGGTGACAGTAGTTATTCTTCAATGACTCTAATACTTCGTGGTTCTCCTTCTTGATATTAGATTATGGTAGTTTCTCCAAACCACTTAGTTCCTCCCAAACTAAAGTGCTGATGTTTATTAAGATGCAAATCTCATCTCTCAGGACTGATGGGAATCTAAGATCAGAGTTTGCTGCTGTTCTTATATTTACATGCTGTAAAATTTACTCGTTTTAGTGTATCATTCTGCTAGTTTTGAGGAATACAGCTTTGCAGTCACCACTGCAAACAAGATTTAATAGTCTATATCACCTTGAAGAATCCGCCCCAGCCCCTTACAGTCTATCCCCACCTCCCAGTCCCACTCCTTTCATCTCTTCCAAGTCTACAGTCTTGCTTTTCCCAATTGCCAGATCATATACATGGGCTCACAGAGTATGTAGCTTTTTGAATCTGGTATCTTCCACTTAGCCTGATACTTTGGAACTCAAATCAGGTTTACAAAAGAGGAGGGGAAGAAAATGAAATGGGAAGGAACTGCCTATTAGCTGAGTCCTCAGAATGGCCCGGTCTGACACAAAAAGGAAAGTAGTAGCTCCAGAGATGCAATGGGGCCAAGGGCTGCCCCTAAACTCCGAAAAGGGCTCACACATAGACACAAAGAGACACCAGCTATTGAGGGACAACTCTTGATGCGAGTTTGAACTTGGAGAAGAAGACAACACATGGGAAGAACTCGTCTGAGAATACAGACAAACGAAGAGAGTAGCCTAGAGGGACAAAGAGAAACGTGCTAACATCAGATGAGCACCAGACCCACCTCCCTTCCACCTGTCCCTGGGCTGGAACATGAACCAAGACAGTTCTTTATTTGCTTAATAAAAAATAATACATGAGCAACCTATGACTCAATGGTGTTGGAAAATCATAAAAGAACACTTATGGCAGCACCATGTAAACTAAAGAGATGTATGATGTGAAAAAGTCATCTATTTCAGACTCCAGAAACATGGCTCCAACCTGTACCTTTAAGAGCTGTCACATAATAATTTCCAATAACTCTACGGCCAAAGGAAAACACTCACTATGCCACATATATCAACCAAACACCTAAGACTTCTCAGTATCTGTCTGGCCCTCTTTGAGATTCAGACTGGTTCTTCCCAAGATGCTCAAATCCAGTACACTTCAGCCAATTCTTACTGACAGCAAGGTAAAGGCTGGGGTCTGGGCTTACATAAGGGATCATACGATAGAGTCTCAATCATAAAGGAAATTCAAAAGAAAGAAAGAAAAACACATTTAGTTGAGAAAATCAAAAGATTCTTGTTCTTTGAGAATGGCAGGGATTCACAAGGAGAAGAGAAGGAAAAGCATTTAGGGGAAGGCAAAGTAAAAGCAAAAAAAAAAAAAAAAAAAAAAGGCTTAATTGGAGGAGATATTCTATTTATTCAGAACAGAGCAAATAAGCCCTTTGGGTGATGTGTGGTTTGTCTACAGGTATAAAGAAATTAAGTCAGGGAGAGAGAGTAAATACTATAGAAGAGTCTAGTTGCTAGGCAAGAAGTCATTAATTCTAAAGCAAAGAGAAAATGCTGAAAGATTTGAGCAGAATAACATAATTAAAACTGTTAATTACTGATTTTAATTTACATAATTAAAATTATAAGTCTAGTAATAGTGTGTAGGCTGAACCTGAAGATGAGAGATTGGCAGCAGGAGGCCAGTTAGGGGAAGCTGCAGGAGTTACAGGTGTTTGGACTAGGAGTGCAGAAAGGAGGCTATGGTATGAGAAGCCGACAGGAAACAACAGTCAGGAAGACAAGGAACCCTGAGGACAAGTGGGGGGGGCCAAATGAAGGGTGCAAGCCAGGGAGACTGGGGGTGCTATTATCCTTTGGAAGGGAAGCCAAGGTTAAGGGACGGTTATAAGCTCATTCCCAGATCTGTGCAAGTTGGGGTTTTGGAGGGATGTCCAAGTTAAGTTGTCCAAGGAGCATTTGGAAATGCAAACACTTAGCAGGTAGGGCAAGTCTCGGAGCCAGAGCCAGACGAGAAAGCGCCATGGACAGATGTAGAGCAGTCAAGGGAGGGCAGGCTGGTGGGAGGACTCAGTAGAGGCTGCCTGGTTGAGCTTGACTCTTCCAACCCTGACTTTCTACATCTATGGCTCCAAGGGAGACGGAAGATCCAACAAATGGCAGATACATGTCCGAGACGAGAGACACTCCAGGAAAAAGGTGAAAGAGGAGCCGAGCGGGCAGAGAAGAACCAGTAGGGTCCAGGCAGGCCACCGAATGGAGGAACCACGGGCCTTGGGCACATCAGCCTTTGCTTGCAGTCTCCACCTTGGGCTGTGTGCATAAACACCGGGCATCCAAGGCGTCCCCACGTGAAAGGCGGTCAGGTAATGCCTGGGTGCTCCAGGAAGAGTGAAGGTGGTTTAGGCCTGGCAGCCCTTGATTCTGGGAGGTTCACTGAGAGGCAGGTGGGGGAATGAGTCCGCACGGAGTGCCTGGGAGTTCCCGATTTGTCTAAAAGATGGCAAGCAGGCAGCCTGTGAGTGAGCCAAGACGTGGGCCTGGGTAACTCGTGCTCAATGGCTCACCCACCTCCCATCAGGATTTCATTTTGAAGACAGCTATGTAGGAAGAACGTTTAGTCTCAAGCTGGCAAGGCTGGCATAATCCCCTCCCCTGGGGGAACTGTCCAGCCCCTGTGCTGTGGGTCACCACGCTGTCTAATGACTGCCCACCTCCACCAAAGGTGGTAGCGCCCCTTCGGAATGACCACGCCCCTCTGCCCAGGCCCGTAGTCCCCAGTCATTCCCGTTCTCCAAGACCTGGGTTCACCAACTCTGCGACGTCTCCCCTGGCCACCCTTCCCCCAAATGATCTTTATCTCCACCTGATTTCTAAAGCACCCGAGGCTGCAGAACCTAATCACTCACCACCACCATCCAGTTCCTGCGCATCACTGTTTCCGCAGTTTCCCACGCACCTGCTAGAGAACACGCAAAGAAACCCAAGAAGCAGAGCAACAGAAAGGCGTTCAGTTTTCTGTTTTCTAGAAACCTGGTCATAGGACAAAAGTGAGAACAACCCCACAGGAAACCACAACGGCTGACAGAAAGTGAGAAGAGCAGCAACGCTGACGAACAGGCAGGCAGCTTCAGAGACATCAGACTCCTCCGCGCAGAACTCAAGAAGGCTTCCTGGAGCAGCAGGGCTCTCTGTCTGACCTGCCTGACGGGTTGATTTCTCTTTAAGGCACTGATTTCCTCTCTGTCCCTCTGGCCCTGGCACATGACAGCACTAAAGCAAAATGCTTCAGGTTATGTGATCTAGTCACAGGGACATGGCCTTGTCACATAGACCTGCCAATCACATAACAGCTCTGTGACCTCAGTTTCCCAGCTTTGAAACAGAAATGAAAGTGTGGGTATCAAACGGGTAAGGAAGGGAATAAACGGGACAATATATGGAAGGACTTAGCGTAGCACCTAGCACACAGCATGTGCCCACTTTCTGTGAGTTCCTTCCCCACCACCCTCCACTCCTACTGGAAGCCGAGCCTCAGCCTGCATGAGCGGAGCGTCTTGTCCTCGGCCCTACACTCCCTGGGAAAAGGGGCCGGTTAGCTTCCCTCCTTCATTCCCAAGTGCAGCTGCAGATAAAATGCACAAGCTTTTCAGGTTCCAACAGTTTTCTCCTCCAAGAGCTGTTTTCCTCCCCAGCACTTGACTTTTCTGTGCTTCCCATCTCCCCTGAGCACCTCTCCCTTCGTATCGATCTACTAAGAGCCAACACCTGCACAGGTAGGTTCCCAGCACTCCTGTCATCATGGCATCAGGGCGCTACTCCCCTCTGTCTGCAAAACAACCCCGTAAGGTGGCATCTTTATTAACCCTGTCTTACAGGGGACAAAGGCAGAGCAGAGAGAAGGTCAATGATTTGCTCACAGTCACCGAAGCTAGCATGTGGGGCCTGGGGAAGCTGAAATCCAAACCCAGCTAGCTCAAATCCAGAATCCACATCTCTAGCCCCAAACTGTAGGGTCTCACATAGCGACAGCTTCTTTAGACTGCTCCTTAGGGACTGAGTCACCCTGAGATACTGGCTCATGTTGAGGTGACAGCCTCTGAGGAAAGCTCAGGACCTAAGGAGAGCCGGCAACAGGAGGACAAGGCTTGACACGGAGCCACCGTCTCTAGAGCTGAGAGATGCCACAGGAGGCTTTGCCGAAGAGCCCGTGCATCCCTCGGGATGATGGGACACACACAGGGCTGCAGTCACATCTGTCTCTCTGGCTCCAAGGGACAGGCCCACATCCCAGGCTGTTGTTTGCAACCAAAGCTGCCTGATCTATCACATGGGTTCCTGGGAAGCGTCTGAGATGGAGATGTGCCTGCAGGTTGGCTGAGAATTGTCCTCGGCATCCATAGGAGGCGGGGGGTGTTTTGGGAGGGCAGGCGGGACCTGAATAAGAGGGCCCCTTCTGCCGAGGGCCACAGCCTGGCGTCAGGGGCCAGCCGGGAGCACTCCGCTGTCCTCACTCCCAGCAGTGGGGAAGTGATGACTCCCAGCCTAGAGGGGTCTGCATGCCACACTGTCCACCACAACCTGACCGAATAGGGATTTTGTTGACACAGCTAGAGGCCCAGGACAAAGGCCCTGCGCCCCCAGAAGGCACAGAGTACCGACCCGGGCGACACCTCACCTCCCAGCTCCCTGACTCCCAAGCAGCATCGTGAAGCTCTTCTCCATAGGTTTGCTCCCTTCCAAGGCTCAAGCCATGAAGCACAGGCAACCACACACTTATACGGAGACACACGGTGCCTTCCTAGACTTCAATCATCCAATAAAATGAGCTTCCACAACAGACACAGAGATCAACAGTGATCTTCAGGCTGCGCTTCCAACCCAAACAACCTAACCTGGGCACTTTCTAGCCAAATCACTACACTCGCCCCATGTGGTGCCAGCTGCTATACAGCCCACGTTACAAGTACGTGTATCTCCTGAGGCACCAACTCAAAGTGAAAGCTGAGTTCTGATAAGGTGGGACTCGTGGGCTCCCGACTCAGCAGAGTGGAAAGAGACCCAGGGTGACCGGCAGAGCTGTGCTGGAATCTGGGTCTCCCTAAGCCCAGAGCTCACCTACCACAGAGCCCTGGGGAAGAGCGAAGGACAACACGCACAGATGCGGGAGGAAAGAGAAGTGGTCTTCCAGGCAGCTACTTGGCCAGCTCTATGACTGGCTTCAACTCTGCTCAGACTCCATCTTCTCTGTGAGACCCACGCCGTCCATGTGTAAGACTGACTATTCCAATGCCCCTTCCCCTGCCTGGTATCTCTTTCCTTTATGATCTTATCACATTCTATAACATTTATGATTTACCACGTTTATTGTTTGGTATGTCTTCCCTAAAATGCAAGCCCTGTGAACACAGGGATCTGCATTTTCTATGCTGATCACCACCACCAAGCTCCTAGAATGGTGCCTGAAATAGAGAGGGCACTTAATAAACACTGACTGGTGGAATGAGTGATTGAAAAAGAGCAAATATTTGCTAAGCATTTCCTTTGGCATCCAGATAGGCCGCCCCCAGGAAGTGGTGGGGCCTGGGCCATAATTGCTGCCTTCAGTGAGCTTACTGTCAGCCTAGAACGTCCTCAGACAGGTTCTGAGAGAGGAATAAGGCATCATGCCCTAAGCTATGGGCGTCAGCAAACTATGGTTCTCATGCCAAGTCCTAGTCTCTGCCTGTATTTGTAAGTACAATTTGAATGAATTGCTTTTGTACTACAATGGCAGAGTTAAGTTGGTCTGACAAAAACTGTACAGCCCACAAAGTCCAACATATTTTCTCTTTGGGCCTTGGAGGCAGAAGATGTCAACCCCTATCTAGGACTTCCATTAATTATAAAGAGTCACCTTCTCTCCCGTTCAGCTACAATTATAGTAGTTATGGACCATCCTTGGGAAGCCTGAGCAAACAGGCACTCATGTCATTTCTTGTTCCTCCGGATGAGGAATCTTATTTGAGAAAGATCAGGACAAAGACAAACAAAAAGGAAAATATGAGCGCACTGAGTGCTGAGTGAGAGAAGTGCAGCAGGACACAACACGGAAAGCTAGAGTCGGGCCTGGAGGGTCCCTGAAGGCTCCCTCGAGGAAGTGACATCTAAACATTTACTACTGGTAGCATCACCACCACTGTCCCAAATAAGCTTATTCATAAAACATGTGACAAGATTCTAACCTGAAGCCTTTTTTTCAAAGAGGTGAACATCATCACTGAATGTAATAAAATTTCAATAACAAGGCAATGACCAATAATATTGTACTTGGTTATTTAGTAATCGCCTGACTGGATATCAAGTCATCTGAAGCATAATGGTGCCTTGTGAGTTGATATCAGCCTACAAAGAACCTCAAAAAATCCAAAAATTTCAGTACTATCTGTCTAGATAGAATGTAGTTACAGTGGCATTGAGGGGTCATGCATGGACAAAGCCAGTTCTTGAGACCCATCTACCCTCAACCTCCTAGGATTTTCAGGGTTCTTAAATTTTCTCCTTCCCTCCAGCGACAGTCTGTCCCAAGTAAAGCTTTCATAAATGTCATACTTATGTTCAAACTACTGATAAGATGGTGTGGTCCTTCTCTAGGGCATCTGTATTTTAACCTGGTCACAGAAAGGTTTAAATTACAGGAAGAACTCTAAAAGAAGAATTAGAATTTCAAGGCCAATGGTGGAAGGCAGGACAGGTCTTGGGTGGAGTGGGAGTGATCCTTAAAGCTGCATTCCATCACACATGGCAGCCTGCTGGAGGAGGCAAAACCAGGGCTTCAGAAAACCTTTGTGTATAGGATTAGGTCTCCCACGGACTTGCTCCATAATCATAAGCAGGACACTTAATGGTCATAAAATGTGAGAACTAAAAGAGGAAAATTTAATTATTTCCAATAGCCAAGCTATAGAAATGACCTAAATGCCCATTAATAGATTAATGGAAGAAGAAAATGTGGTATATACATACAATGGCTCTTGCTCAGCCTTTAAAAAGGAAGAAAATTCTGCCATATGTGATAACATGAATGACCCTGAGGATACAATACAAAGTCACAGAAAGATAAATAATGCATGATTCCACTCATACGAAATATCTAAAATAGTCAAACTGCTAGAAACAGAGAATAGAATGGTGGCTGCCAGGAGCTGAGGGGAGTGGGGAAATGGGAAGCTCAATGAATATAAAGTCAATTATACAAGATAAATAAGTTTCAGAGATCTGATGTATAACATTATCTCTATAGCTAATACTATATAGTGCTCTTAAAAATTGGCCAACTATTCCTATGATGGTAAGAACATGTTAACTGTTCATACTAGAAGTATTTTTTTAATTAAGGAAAGGGACTCAGTAAATGGAAAATCTCCAGGCAGAAGTTTATTACTCTAATACTCCAGCTCCCGACTCCTTAAGGCATCTCTCCCAGGCTGTGCATTTAGACATCCGACCTGCACATACCAGAGAGCTAATAGTCCTAAAATACTGACCAGAAAAACACCAGAAACTGATGCTGCTCTCTCTTATTTTTCTTGATAGTAATATTTGTTACTTTGGTTCCCAATGCTATATTTGTTGAAGAACACTGAAATTGCATCTCAGTCTATATTTCACAACACACCCACCAGCAGAACTCCAGCTTCCTTTACCACCATCCTTTCTCATCCTATCCCTCCTCCCACCCTCGCCGTGACCACAGTCCTGTGTCCTGTTAATTTTGTTGGGATCTGTGTGTTCATGTTTCATTTCATCCTATTCCCCCATATGAGGCTGCTCTTTCTAAGCGAGCACTCTGGGCCCAAGAAGCAGAACTGTGAAAGGCACCCAATCGCTTCAGCAAATGGCTCCCAACAAATGGCTATTAAACCACAGGAGAAAACACCAGACCTTGCTCTCCAGACACTGGCCCTAATAACCACCTCGTCTCTGTCAGCAAAGGCAAGTACTAAACCAATCAGATCACCAACTGGCCCTGCAAACCTCCTTCCCACCAGGCCCCAGCCGGACCCCACAGCTTCTCTGACCAGAAATTTCTCTCTAGTTTGAAAATACCCAAGCTTCCACTTTCTTCTGCATTCCTATTTCCTTCCCCTCAAAATATTCATTAACAGCCTCCACATGTTGTCTCAAACTAGTGGGATCTGACTTTCTTTTAGGTAAATCTGAGGAATATCATCTTCATGCTCTATAAACGTAAAAATTCACTTTAAAAACATTTGACACATAATAGCTCTCTGTCTCACATGATGTGTTAGGCAGACATACAAAGTTGATTTCTTTTTCATGGTAGCTGTTCTTGGGAGAAGTGTCTCTTAAGAGACAGAAAAGAAACTGGCAGTGATTAAAGCTCTCTACAGTTAAGAATGGTGTGCTTTGTTAAGCTCCAAACAGCTCCCCAGGCTCAGTATCCTCTGCATGACTCTGTTCCCCAGTGCTGTTTCTCTGATGTGTGGTTTCCATTTTTCTTGCTTTTTTTCTAAACCAAGGTTAAAGAGAGGGCTCACAAGTATCCATTCCTAGCAGCATTCTCGAATTATAAAATTATGACCCTATCTCTTTTAAAAAAAAAAAATGCAAATGATGACCTGCAAACCCTGATGGCCTCACAGTTAAGACCACCAAACATAGTCCACTTACATCCCAAGGACCCAGGTTCGAGACGTGGGGCTGGGGAGAGCAACCAAGATGAACAACTAAATAAAATAAATAAGTGTTTCTTCCTCTTCTCACTTCCTACCTACCTGCCTACTAGCCTTTATTCCTATCTACACCTTTCCTTTAAAAAAAAAAAAAAAGGCAAACTATGCCCATGGCCCAAAGATCTCCAACATAGTGATCTGTTTCTCTCAGAAGACCCCCAGATGGACCTAGAGCCCTGCCTCCAACTTAGTGGTTCCTAAGTAGTTGCCAAGACCGCTTTCCTTGGGATGAGGTGAAGGTCCCAATCCTTTCCCTGTGAAAAACGCCCAGAGCATTTCTTGGGCCCCATTTTGGCCTGCATCCAAGTCAGCGTGCAAGCTGATCAATTAGACAGACAACATCCCTTGGAATATTTTCTGCCCAAACTTGAAAAATAAGCCTTCGTGGAGGATAAAGCCTTTATTTATCATGGTCCAGAATCTCTAGTACAGATTAAAACATAGCTGCATTCTTAAGTATGCAAATCTCTTCAATGTAGCATAAAAATTTACACATACACACACACACACACACATCAGAGGTCACTGATCAGAGCCTGTAGGAGTAATATCCTTCAGGCTACTGCTATAGGAAGGAGAGAAGGGAAACAGCAGAGAATAAAAGGAGACACAAATGCAAATGGTGGGGGCAATAGCAGGAACCCCTCAGCAAGCTTGCATCACACCTGCACTGGTATATCCCAGCATGTTCATATTGAGGACATTGATGGTAAAGGTAAAGTAACTGACCTCTGCTAAGAAGACATGAGCTTGAGGTAGAGACGGGTTTAATGGAGGCTTCCAATCACTTTCTATATATTCATCTCCTATAAGCCTCCTCCCTAACTAACATGAATGAATCAGGATGAATTAGCCAAAGACTCCTAGTATCATCCCCTTTACACACTCAAGTTGAGGGTTCTGAATCATTGAAAAGGATCCAAAGAAAAAGCCCAGGCTCCAGAGTCATCATGGTGGCCATGGTGAGAACCCTACCTTTGAACCACAGCACGGGGAGGTCCCAGCTGGGAAAGCGGAAAGGAGAGAGGAGTGGACATAAGGAAAAAAGTGAGGGCTAAGGAAAAACCACACTTGAAAAACAGTGCAGCACAGACTCATGATTAAGAGCTAATCAATGCACTAGAGTCGCTGCACTCTGAGTTCAATTCCATGCCACTCCAGTTAACCCAACCTTAAAGGAGGAATGCCAGTAACACCTCTCTCACCTAGCTGTTGAAGAAATAAATGACATGACATGCAAAGAGCACTTGGCTGGGGTCTCAATACGAGGTAGTTGTTATTATTTTCTCAGATACTGGGAAAAAAATGTGAACTGGTAAAGAGACTTGGATAGCCTGAGTTTTCAGCTCCCCGTCTGTTGTTAAACAGAGGGCTGATAATTAAGGTTTCTTCCAGCTCAGACATTCTAGAAGACTGTGACTAAGAAGTAAAGATGAAAATGTCATGTGTGCATTACACTGTAATAGAAAATGACACCCAAGAGCACATCCACCACCACCAAAGGAAGCGCATGCACTACAGGAGCATGTAAAGGCTGAGTGTGTGGGGTGTGGGTGTGTTGGGGGGCACTGGCAAAAAAGGGGGTGATTAACCACAACTGTCATTGCTCATCTTGTTATTCTTTGGTTTGCTAGACCAGCCACCAGAGAAGTTTCTGGCCATCAAAGGCAGGCAAGTTGGGTCTCATTTTTTTTTAAGCTTCCCCTAAAATCAGGAGGGAGAGCTTTCTCCTTGTTCTAAGCTTGATTCCTGACCCTTTGAAGTCAATACTAATAGCATCTTTAATTTATATGGAATAGCTCCGCATCCAGCATCTTCCTCCCTCAATGAGTTACAAAGACTTTCAGAAAGGATGTGAAGTCACACTTGAAAAAATACACTTAATTGGAGAGTAAGGCCTGGTATTTACACAATACACGGCCTCCCTCAGCTTAGCCGAAACCAGCACATGCTTTAGCTTCGCAAGGCTCTGGTACAGAGGGAAAATGCACACCCCAAGTGCAGTCAAGAAGCAGAGACCACTGCATGGCAAGAAATCAGGGTCATCAGCGCTCAAATGATAGTCAGCACATACAGCAAGTAACAGATGCTGCACAAGGCTTGGTGGGATCCGCTGAGCTACCAGGAATGCCCTGGCCCGGTCCATATCCTCTTATGGTTTAAAGCAGAGTCCAAAGCCTCCCCTGCTCAAACCCTCCACCATTAATACTGCATCCCACTGAGCTCTCCCTTTAGGGGTGCCCACTCACAATAACTGTCATGCACTCCTTGGACATTCTGCTGTTGCTTGTTTTCTGTCCTCAATACACATTGTCAGGAAGGAGCTTTCCAAGGGTTCTAGTTGCAGCTCCCGTGTCTCCTTGCACTTGGTTCACACTAAATTCACACTGTGGCCTAAACAGTGAGTATACACAGTCTTAGACTACACATAATTTTCTTTTCAGGAGAAGACAGCACCACTGGCCTAATAAAGACAAACAATGCCCGGTCATATGCAATGTCTCTCACCCCTGCTCAGTGAAGAGACTGCGCACACATCCAGGCACATGTCTCCAGCTAGTGAATTTGCTCAGGGAATGGCAGGTCCATTCATAAGAACTGTAAGGCCAAACCTTAAAATGAATAGAGCGTGACAACCCTAGGCCTTGCCAAGCATTCGTATGCCCATTTCCCCTAAGGAAAGTGAGGTTTAGAAAGTTCAAGTGGTTGCCCAAAGTCACCCAGTTAACAAGCAGCCAAGTGAACATGGCATCCAGTTCCAGGCCCCTTTCCACTGGCCTGAGACCCCCTGCAAGGCCCGTTAAGTCACCAGGGCAAACAGAAAGTCTGAAGCAGAAGGCAAGAGTGACAGAAGCCAAAAGCCTCTTAAATGAGCAATACTTGGTATTTTAAAAAAATCTATCCTGAGAATCCAAACTGCAGTGAAGACCCCAGCGCAGCGTCCAGGATCTGAAGCCAGGCAGTGGTAACTGGAGACTCTGGACTGTTTAAGTGGCTTGAAAACAAGCACTAGAAGCAGGGAACACAAGGACAGGCTGTGCACCACAGCGTGAAGAAATAAGAAGACTATGTATGGGAATGTTAAACTCAAAACCGGTGCGCAGAAGGGACGGTGAATTACGAACATCAGCAGGGCACGTTTAGGAAAAAGGAGCTGTTCCCTACAAACAGAACGGCTCCAAGCAGGGCACACTCAATCTCGAGCACGGAAGTCCAGAAGCCACTCTGTGTCGGAGGTCGACAGTGAAGCTCAGGGCCTGGAAGGTGCTGCGTCTCACTGCAGACACCCTCAGGTCGCTGCCTTGGAAGCACATGAGAACGCGAGTCTGGGCGTGCGGGGGCCCCTCGTCCCCCACTGCATATTTTAACAGGGAGGATTCACAGCATTTTCTACAAAGATTCTCTAGGGGTGGAACAAGCACACGTGTGGATCATGTGGGCTGAAAATTCGGAGAGGTCAGGAGTTGCCTCTGAGACTCTAGTTGTTTCTCATTATCAGGAAAGTGAGAACATATGCTATTCGCTTATCTTCCAACCGACTAGCATGCATCCCTGGGTTTCTGTGAAGACAGTCACAGGTGCTTTTGTTGTACACCCAAGGTGAGATTAGAACTCCAAATGGAAACAGGCCAAGTCTGTCACCTGAATCACACCTGGGAAGCACATTCACTGAAGAGACGGAGCACACCGCCGGTCCAGGAAGTGAAAGGGTGGTGTCCTATCCCGTGCTTGCTCTTGACCCGCCCCCGCCTACTTTCCAGCCCCGCATTTCCCAACGGAGATCTACCAAGTTCATCATCCCAAGGTCAACACTCTCTTCTGCTGACATTTCAGGTCTAGTGAGTCATAAAAGTGGCTCACAAACTGTGATCTGGGGATCCCTAGGGGGGTCCCTGAAATCTTCTCAATTGATCTGCAAGGTCAAAATTATTTTCATAATAATATAAACACATTCTCTGGTCTCTTTCTCTTTCATATTCTCAGATACATACAGTGGAGTTTCCAGGGTCTACATGAGTCAAATGGCAAGAGACTAAATGCAGAAGCAGAATCCAGCTGACTTCTATTAAGCTAGATATTAAAGAGATTTGCAAACATGTAAAACAATGCTATGCTTCTGAGATTTTTGCTCGGGAAAAGGGAGTTCTATTTCATAAGAAATATTCTCTTGCATTAAGATATAATGGGTTTATTTTTAATTAATTTAAAAATGTTTCACTTTTCATTGTAATATGGCAAATATTGACACACACCTCTCTGGAGTCTTCAATAGTTGAAAAATATTTAAATAATTTAAATTTTGGTCTTGAGACCCAAAAGTTTGAGAACCATTAGTTCTTAAGAAAGTTAGATGTTTACATCCCATCTGTGCTTCTTAAGAAATTAAATCTGAACAACCCTGCTGTTTTCTGCCTGTGAGGTGCTACCTACCTTCCCGAGTCTAATTCAAGCCCCACGTCCTCCCTCAGGTCCTCCTGATGGCCCAGCCCTATGAGAATCCCCCACTCTCACTGCCTCTGACAACACTCTTCTCTGCCACTAACAGGCCATCATACACATGCCCTGTGACATCCACTGCATTACTGCTCTGACTTACACAACCCTCTTGTGATTTCACCTTCCCTGTGGGTGTGTCTTGCTGCCCCAAGGCAATGTGAAACAGTAAAAATGGGTCTGAATCCCAGCTCTGCCTCTTAACTAGTGGACAAGCGACATCACTTCAATTTCCTCATTTCTAAAATGCAGAGTAAGCAGACTCCCTGTAAACCACCTGCTCTTCCAACACCACCTAACTCGGACTTTTCCGAGAACACACGGCTATCACGATCTTGAGCACCAAGCATGGGGCAGAGGCAGATCAATCTTCTTTCCAACGGTGCTGCAATGAGAGGCAGAATTGACCTTCACCTGCACTTACTAGGTGAACAGAGAAATGATGCATGAGTCAATACATAGCATTTGAGCCTTGCCCGGGGATAGTCACCTCCAAGGGGCACATTTAGAAATGAGTGTGAGCAAAGAGGGCTACTGGCTCAGAGAGAGCAGGAATTATTGGCATTTAGTGGGCAGGGACATACCTGAGACTCTCTCCACCTAAATGCCACAGATTTCTGTCTCAGACATGAACTTTACTCAGCAACCTGGTGCCTCACAGTGCTCCTTTCAGGATCATAAGCTTCTCACTCACTCATAAAAGACGGTCCGCAGTGCTTCTTCCCAAGTCATTCTGGAGGGTCTCCAGGGTGTCCTCCAACCCCAAGGAGGAATGTCAGCTCCCCCAGTCTCCCAGGTAGTTAGTTCTCACACCAACCAGTAGATTGAAAGGTATCTATTCACTGTATGTCAACTCCCCAGAGGGCTGGGAGAACTGGGTGCTCCCAACTTTGGGGGCTTGTCACCTTCACCTAGAACACCATATGACAGTTCTCTCCCCTTTGACCCCTCTCCATCACTCACAGCTTTTTTTTTCTGGCAGGCAGCCCACAGCGCCATCAGAGAGAAACAGGAAGCAGACAAGGAATGCTGTTTTCTATGTGAATTCAGATTCCACTGCGTTGACTGGGGTTCCTGAGAAGGGGCTCCAAAAAATGAACCTTGCAGGATCTTGGGACAATCTGGGTATTTTCATCATTTTCTGGAGAGTCATGATTTTGTTTGATCTGTACAGCAAAGGAGGGAAAGTTCTTCCAAGCCATATCCATATGTTATGTGTGTTTAACACTACCTGTTAGTATTAGGCACCTGTTTCAAATGTACTTACTGATCTACTCCACCTTGTACTACCTATATAGAAAATACAAGCTTTGAAATATATCTATTATACAAAACCCTGATCTTGTCTTTCAAATGCGACCCACCATAAGGCCATTCACTCATACACATGTCCCAAGTGCCCACTATCCAGGATTGTTTGCCCAAGAGTGAGAATGAACTGGATGAAATGAGCCAGGAGGATGCCCAAACTGTCCTTCCGCTGAGCCACCGGATACCCTGGGGATATGGCCTATGTCAGCACCTGGGTCTCCACTGACCTCCTCAAGAAACATCTTTAAAATAAAAACATCTTTAAATAATAGTTTGCTCTCTGAAAATAAAACTGTGAGATTAACATAAAAATGAATTAGTGTAAAAGGCAGTAAAATCAATCACTTAGACTAAATCTCAATCAGATTAAACACATTAACAGAATCTCATGGAATCCTGAGGCTGAGGTGGGACTGGAGAAGATTGGGGGACAGGAGAGCCAGCAAAGCGACCCAAGGAAGAGGGAGGTCCCGAAGCACCTGGTGAGAGTGCCCGCCAGCACTGTCCATAGGGAAGGGCACCCTAAAGTGAGAACAGATACGGCCACCTTTCCATCATCTTTCCAGACCTTAGGCTGTGAGATACAGTTTCAAGGATGCTTCATGTTTTAATACACTTGGGCAACACTGAATAGCAACACTCTAGGAGAGTTATAACTCAATTTACATACTAACGCCGCTGTGTTCTGCAAAAAGAAATCTGTCTAACTTTTAACTCAGTGTTTCTGAACTCATTTGACCTTAGAAGCCTTTCCTTAGAACAACTATTAGCAGCCAGGGCTCAGAACCAGTGCTGTTCAGGAGCCCACATCAGTCAAAGAACCCACGTTCCTGTGTGACCACAGCAGGAGAGCTGGTGCTTCTGCAGAGCCTGCCTCCAGAGCTAGAAAAGACCACCATGTGATACTGGAATCCCAGCCAGCATAACACCCAGCTCCCCATATTATGTGATGAACTGGCACCCAACTCCATACATCTACTGCAAGCACGTGGTTACCATTAGCTCTCCCCAGACAGCTGGAGCCTCTCGAATTTCAACCTAGTGATTCTCCACTAGGGCACTTTGTCCTAGAGCGAGCATCTGGACATTTGTATTGTCATAACTGGGAAGGAGATAATACTGGTATTAGTAGGTAGAGGCTAGGGACACAGCTAAACATTTTTCAAGTGTGTAGACACCCCTTGCCTGCCAGAAAGAATAAATGACCTGACTCAAAATGCCAGTGTGCTTGCTGGTGGGACTGCAAGTTGGTGCAACCCCTGTGGAAAACAGTGTGGCGATTTCTCCAAAAGTTGACGCTGGAAATCCCATATGATTCCACCATTCCACGTCTGGATAGTTACTCAAAAGATCAAAAACACTTATCTTCAGAAACGTATGCACCCCCATGTTTATTGCAGCCCTATTCCTAATAGCTAAGAACTGGAAATTACCTAAGTGCCCAATATCAGATGAATGGATCAAGAAGATATGGTAAATATACATAATGGAATACTACAGAGCACTTAGAAGAGTGAAATCCTGTCATTTGAATCAACATGGATGGATCTAGAGGGGATTAAGCTAAGTGAAACAAGTCAAAAAAAGATAGCTAGATACCAGATAACTTGACTCATAGGTGGAATGTGAATAGAAAAACTAAAGGAACAGATGAAACAAAACCAAACCCTGGACACTTGTAATAGAACTGAGGTTATCAATAGGGAATGGGAGAGGGTAGGGGGAAGAAATGATGGCAGAGCCCAGTGGACAATGTTTAAGAACACTTGGTGATTTGGTGGAGGGTATGGTGTGTTGGCATATATCTAAGGAATGGGGAACCTATACATATGAGGTTATTTTAATGTGTAGAATAATTACTACAATAATACATACATGCATACATACATATACACACACATATATATAACATATATATAATATATACATAATGCCAGTGTTCTAAGGTTGTCAATCCTATACATCCATGGTGTGAGCCTGTATGGCTAAGAACCATGGTGAATTCACCAAAACAAGGAAGGTCACCTTGACAGCACTAGAGACAACCAGCCATCAGCCTCTGCAGGGGAACCCTGTCTACTCATATCTAAAAAAGGAGCCTTTCCTTTCATGTCCAGGAGAGATACAACCTGGGATTGGGACACAAAGATCAGTCACCTAGAGAGAGAACCAATGACAATGAACATCCTCCCCTCACCCCGTCCTCCAGTCCCCTGGTTAATGGCCACATGAGGACTATTTATGCAGTTTGATTCTCATTTGCATTAACAATCCATTGTGGAAGTCACCAGGCTAGTAGGTATTGGACCCTTCAGCTGCCTCCTCCCCCTGAGGAACCTCCATCACAGAGACAAATGCGGAAGAATGCCAATCACCAGCTACTTCAGTGAACAGAATATTATCATCACCATTAAAAATACAAACCATTATAGGAAAGCAGTCTCAGTGTCCTCTTCCTACAGTCAAGACAGATTAAGGAACTCAGGCAGAAGGGATACATTATGCTCCATGGAACCTGCAGACATGCACGGAGAGGACATATGCTTTAGGGGAAGCCCATTATAGATTCTCTTATGCCAGCAAATGCTCCAAAATATACGTATCTGTCTTTCAGCACATGCGCACACGTGTAGGTATGTAGATAGAAGAGATGGATGGTGGAATCAGTAGACAGATGATCAAATGACTGAGGGAAGAGAAAGATTCCAAAGTGGCTGGTTGCTCCTGAACCCACAGGCCCAGGTCTCCTTCAATAAGACCTACAACCAACCCAAAAGCAAGAGAAGAGAGGCTGCGCTGTGGGTGACAAATGAGAGGAGAAGCACAGAGTGGTCTGGGGTGAGAGACTCCATGGTGAGGTGCAGAATGGAGAGGACGGGCAAGAAGACAGGCCTTCTACTAACACTGATCAGCCTGTCCCAACCATTAGAACTCGGCCTGCCCCAAAAATAGGAGCAAGAGGAAATAACTGAGTCACGAGAGAAAGGGCATTTATGTGGAAAGGAAAAATGACAAGAAGTAAACACTGAGCTAGCAGCCAAGAGATAAAAGTGAGGAAAATCAAAAGCTCTGAGTTACTACTGCTCTTTTTGTTAGAGCAATCCCCCAACACACACACACACACACACGGACACACACACGGACACACACACACACACACACACACACACACACACACACACACCATTCACTGAGGACCAATGAGAGCACTTAACACAAGAAAGAAGGCACTGCCATGACATACGCGCAGTGGACTCCAGCAGCTCAAGCTCCAAGCCTGGCCCAGCACTGAGAAGCTGGGTGATCTCCATTGACTTGCCAAGGCTCACTTTTTGCTCTGAAAAATGGTGATAACATCTCTCTCCCAGAGATATGAGACACAAAGCGAAACAAGAAAGGGGAGGAACTCTCAGAATCCACCCCTGCAGTCTTTCCCTCCTCACCCACCCCTTCACAACCCCCTCACCTCTCAGAGCTCCTCCCATTCAGACTTTTTTTGAAAGGGATTCAACTCCTTAGAATATAACAGTCTGTGTCTATGATGACAGTAGACGGACAATCATAAAACATTCCAGAAGAAGCCTGCGTCTTTGGGAGAGATGGCAGGAGTCCCCTGCTCCTCAGAAGTTCCAACGCATTGAAGGGCAATGGATGGATGAAAGCAGGAGGGGAGGGATTTCCTCCAAGAGGAAGAACTGAAATTGGTCAAAGAGAAAAACCAAACCTCGGCTTTAAGGACTCTGATTTCCCTGAAATTCAGAAAGTCAGTGACATAATTTAAGATTTACTGGCATCTACCAGGGGTGTCAAGGGACACTGGGTTCTGAGGGGGTCAGAATAGAAGGAGATGAGTCGTTTCTTCCATCGGGAGCTTAAGACTGGCAGAGATGACAAGACCAACACAGTTGGGGATGGTCCAAGGCAAAAAACAACAAATTGCAGAGCAGGGGCATCTGAGAGCACCCTGCACACAGCCACACATAGTCGGAACCCAAAAATATTTGGTGAGTAACAACTTATTAATTCAATTCACAGCTTCAAGTTGCTCCCCTTTGGAAAAGCTCTGGGAAGCCCAGTCTCACTTTCTGCCAGGGAACAATTCCAGGCTGTTTCAGGGAAAACAACAGAGCCTGGGCAGGAGCCCGTGAACAATAAGCCCTGAGGTCAGGAGGTGAGTAGCCTTGTGGTTGTCTGCTCGGCCTGCACACCTAAGCCACAAGGCTATGACCCACTTACTCACAAACGTGACCATCACTGACACTCTCAAGCCAAGGCCTCAGTTCAGAGCAACAGAGAAATTAGAATCCAAGAATGCCAAAGAGATTCCATGACAGACTCAAGGTCCGTCAGGTCACCCCCCCAAATCAGGGGGACCACCCTCTAAGTCTAACCTCCATTTTCGCCATGTTCTTCCCACACAGAATGCAGCATGCTTAGCAGCACTGGACCAAGAAAATCTTCTACTAGGCCACAGCAAAACATGGCAGGGGAAGGAGGGAGGGAGAAAGAAGTGGAGGGAGAGAGAAAAGGAAGGAGAAGGGAAGGCAGAAAGACTGGCTGTGGTGTACAATTTTCATAGATTGGAATATATCCTTGATTCTCAGCTATGTGTGTCTTACTTTTTCGATTTTCTATCTTGACACCAAGTTCTTCCCCACCACAGGGCCTCTGCACAGATAGTTCCCTCTGCCTGGAACACTTATCTCCTTTTCCATATCCAGTTCCCTCTCTGTATCTTACTCTAATTGTCCCTTCCACAGAGAGACCTTTCCTGAACATACCACTGGAGGCCCAGTTTCCTCTCCTCACCTTAATATAGCCTGCTTGTTGCCGTCAAAGCCCTTTTCAGAGTGTGCATCTATTGGCTGGCTCATCCATGCCGCTCCCCCACCCAGCCCCACAGCCCACTGAAGCCGAGGCCCATCCATTTGCAGCCACTACTTAGCACAGAATTTGGGGCAGACTAATACTCAACAAGTGCTTATTCAATCATTGAATTAAAATGCTCTATTTGGTTATGAAATAAACACAGTACTAAATTTATTTTTCAACCTCTTACTTGGTCAAATGAAAACAGCATAATTCTAGGTTGGTGCCTTTCCTTTGGAGGCAAGTTGCTACGGAAAAGGCATGTTACTGTGTTGAGAAATGTACAAGTCTACAAACCAATGCTTTCTAAAATAAAAGCTGCTCTCTGTAAATGAACCTCATATGCATGGCCCTCTCTTCAAACTACAGACCTGTTTCTAGAACAGGTGCCTATCAATGGAAAGTCTGAAAATCCAGACCTATTCCAGTGAGACTAACTTTTTAGGTGTTTTATCTTCATTTTTCATTCACCAGCAGTGGACACTAATATCACAGCTTTAGGCTCTTCTGCCCTCCCCTTCTCTTGCCAGGCTCTTTACTATACAGGTTTTCATTAAAAAAAAAAAAAGGAGGAGAAGTGCAGGGAGGAACAAAGGCAAGAATAGGCAAGCAGAAAAAGAGAGATGGAAGAAGCACTTTGCTTTATTTACTTGTTTGCACTGTCTGTTCACCCAGCCCTGGGACGTGAACCCAGGTCCAGGTCCATGAGACGTACGTGGATTGTGCCGGCCAAAGGCACTGACCAAACTGCTACTCAACAAGGGCACATCGAGGGTTTCAGTCCTGGACCAACAAACATGCAAGGGGTCCTATTTAAAGTGCTGATGGATTCCTTCTTCAAATGAAGAAACATTTCTTGATTTCATTAATAATCCCCCACTACTGAGTTGTTTGGATGCACATATACTGAGTTTTCTTACAGCAGGGCTCACCTGTGCACGGAACAGCTCTCTGTCAGTCTGGCCTCCTGATGAGTAACACAGGAGGGCACATGTCTCTGCAGCCACACAGGACAGAGTGTGTACAGCTCTCCATTTGCACCAGGCGTTACACAACTATGTAGGGCACAGAAAAGTACACATTATCAGCCACGCCCAGGCCTGTGCTCTCCTGTGACTGTTCCCATCTGCCAGGTGATGGGCTATGAAGTCCAAGGGCAAGGTGTGTAAACAAGGACACTTTCTGTCTCTCTAGAGCTCAATTCCAAATGCATTCTTCAATCAACATCACTGCACTTTGACAAGATCCTTGGGATGAGAGTGGCTATAGAACATAAACACAGAGAGAAACTGAGGTCTGGGAAGATGAGCTAGCTTACTTAAAACATCAGACCAGATCTAGGATGAAAATGCCAAAGTGGGAGAACGCTGATGATGGGCATTGGTGATACAAAGCATCGGTGGCGTAGTTCTCATCATTACTTATCATTCGAAACCTCTGTGCACGCACCATGTGCCAGCTCTACTGCTAGACACAGGAGGAGGGCATGGGTGAGGGTGAATACAACAATAAGTGGCACACAGTACCTGGCCATGAAGGAAAGGGAAGTGGCCTGGAGGAGGTGACTGTGTATTAAACCAGTACCGCAGAGTGGAATTACCAGAGCCATGTGCTGGGAACCTGGAGGATGGCCCAATCTGTCTGTAGGTGCAGAGGAGGGGGCATTGAACTAGAACTTGAAGGAGGGCTTTGCTGAATGAAACAGCCAAGGGCCATTTCAGGCAGAGGAAAGAGCATGCTCAGGCCCTGGAGCTATGACAGATCATGAAGGGATGGCAAATGTCAGGTGGGATCAGGCAAGCCTGATTGGCTGAGAACCCAACAGGCCTAGCCAAGAAGGGGAGAACTCCTGAGAGGCCGCTGATAGGAGGTGCCTTCGTCAGGGGCAGTAAACATGGGGAAACAGGCGAAGATGTAGGCGGTAGGATGGCTAGAACAGTAGGATGGCAAGATGCTAACAGGAGCATCTGGGGGCAGACACACCAGAAGGAGATGTGCTTGTCCAGACAGATGACATGGGATGCTAATAAGGACTCTGCCCCCACCACTTAACCTTTCAAATAACAGTACTTGTCCTATCTCCTTCATGTGACTGTGATGAAAATTATCAATAATGAAAAGATAATAAAAATAACAGCCAACATATATTAAGCACTTAAGTATTTTACTTTTATTTTTTTAAGGAAAGGTGCAGGTGGGAATGAAGGCAAGCAGGTAGGCAGGAAGGAAGAGAGTGAGGAAGAAGCACCTTAAAAAAATATTTTTATGTAGTTGTTCACAACTGCTGTACTCCCAGCGCCAGGTCTTGAACCCGGGACCTTGGGATGTATGTAGGACTGCTCCAGGGTGTAGTAGACCACTAGGACACCAGGACATGACCCTAAGTATTTCACTTTCTTTTGCTAGGCATCAGGAGTTTTGCTAAGTCCTTTACACATGTTAATGCATTTTAGCCTTGTGACAATCACGTGAAAGAAGGGCTTTTATTAACCCTGTTTTGCAGACGAGGAAATTGGGATGTAGAGCTGGTCGGTAGTGAGCGGTGATCTGGCCCAGTCCCTGCTTTTGGTCGGGACATTCACGGTCTTTTGTTTGTTTCGTCCTCACCCTGTGGGAAGTGCCTCGCAGCCCCTGCTGATGACTTTGGTCCTCACGGTGATTCCAGGAGGCAGGCACTCTCACACGTGCTGCCGTCAGAACACTGAAACACGGGGAGGAGGAGAGTAGGCACTTTGCCAAGACTGTACATCTAGTAAGTGGTGAAGTTGCAAATTAGCCCCTGGTCCGTGTGACTGCAAAGCGTGTGCTCTCCACTGAGTCCCTCATCCCATTCATGCTAAAAGTGTGAAAACTGAAGGGACAGGAGAGAAAGGGAAGCAGAACCAGCAGAACCTCTACTGGGAGTAGTGGACAAACAGGTAGAATGGGTCTTTGCTTGGTGGGATGAGCCAAACCAATGGCATGCAAAAAGAAGGCAAATTCCCTCTCAGTCCCAGCACCCCTCGCGGCTGAGGGTCTGCAGGCCTCTGTGCTGGGAACAAGGGTAGCACACAGCGATGTCTCAGTCAGACCTGGTTTCCCTCATGGGTCCAGGCAAAAAACAGACGTCAGTTAGCGACAGCTGTGAATCCCTGTGGCACAGCTCCCCCAGCCCTGGGCACGCGGTGGGCCCCGCTGGAGCCGCAGTGTCCAGAGCTTCTCCTGCCACGTCTCGGGTCTGGGAGTCCTGGCCTGGAGCTTGGCCATGGAATCATTAATCTATGGACAAACTGCATAAGGAAGGAAACATGCAGGAAATCAGAGCTCAAAAATAAATTTTTCAGAGTTCATCTGAGACCAGACCATCCAGGGCAGTGATCCTGAAGCTGGAAGCAAAACCCACAGAAGGACATGTCAGAGGCTGTGGGGAAAGCACAGACTTTGAAGAAACACTTCGTAGAGGCTGCATATCACAGTGGTCAAGGACCTGGACTTAGAAACCAGATTCCCTGGGTCCAAATTCCAGTTGTCATGGGGATATAATACATACAAATTTTATGTGTATATAAATATATGGGGCGTTAATATACTGAAAGCTCTGAGAATAGTGCCCAGCACCTAGGCAGTTCTATATCTGTGTTTATAAATAAGATAAATGGTCTCAGGGAAATAAGACATCTCAGGTGTCACACTAAAGGATATGCCATAATATCCAGGTTCATGGAGTCAGGGGCTGGGAATGAGATGTTCCTACTTCCTGAAAGGACTTCAGACTTTCTGAAAGTGGGCAGTGACGGACTGAGGGTGACAGGGCATCGCGGCAGCCTCTGCGCTCAGGCCGAGCCGTGGAATCTGGGGTGGAATGGGTAACCCAGGACTCCAGAAACGACTAGGGTGCCGTCTGTACTAAAGCTTTCCAAATTCATACTCAGAAATATTCGGAAGTGGCTCCTGACCTGGGCACTGGTCCAGACAAAACAGTCCCCCAAATTCCACAGTCTCATTTGTCTCATTCATATCAATTCTGTACTCCTTACTCAGGTCAGTGACTCTGTCCCTGAAACGGGTATCTCAGGGAAAGAGGTAAATCCCCAAATCTCAGTTTCAATGCAATCAAAGTCCAACGTGTCCCCCCACACACAGGAGCAGCTCTCCTCCAGGCAGGGATGTGAGCACCCGGGTTTCTTCCCCTTTGTGACTCTGCCACCTTCAGCCCATGCCATTCCCATGCCTCACCCCCAAATGACCACAACTGTCTGCTTCAAGCCAATGGAGGAGAAAGGCTGTTGGGGCCAGCAGGTCGTTCTGTGCTTCCTAAAAGCACGTATCCAATTCACCCACCTTCCACTGGCCAGAATTTAGCCACATGGCAACACCTGGCCACACGTGGCCACAAGGGAAGCTGGGCGGGAGAGGCTAGCTGTCTGCCCAGGAAATAGAAAAGGCAGGCTTTGCTGGACACATGGCCACCTCTGCTACAGTCAACCTTATGGCTCTACTCTGTGGCATCTGCTGGTCCTTGTCCGGAAGCCCAATTTCAGTCAGTAATTTGCTTTGCCCAAGTGGACTTCAAACAGAATCGGAAGCCCTCAGTGTCCACGCTATGACATGCAGGGAGGAGTAACGGGGACAGACTACTAGAGTGGCAGAGGACTGAGAGCAAGAACTGTGTGGCAGTTCCCCAAGTCATCACTTCCCAGAAGTGGCCTGTCACAGAGCAGTGCCTCCATACTGTTGGCTAAGCAGGGCAAACAGGGTGAAGGGAGCTGTGGGGACGCCAGGGCACAGAGCGTGCCGCAGCAACACCTGGGCATGATAATCTGACCTCTGCGTCTAGGGTTCCCAGGTCCATTTTGTAGGAGGGACATTTTGCAAAAAGATGGTGACAGCCACAGCCATCTCCCCCTCCACGCCCGCTCTCACGTCAGAGGCAGACACTCAGCCCATCTGTGTGGGAAGACAGCAGACGCTGTTTCCATTTTATTTCATATTTGTCACGAACTGTGTCCCACAGACATGAGAGGCAAGAGAAGAAACACTCTCCACCCTCACTGCAGAGTCTCAAAAGCAGGTGCCCAGGGAAAATGTGGACTTCAGGGGACACACAAAGGCTTCCCCAGCACAGAGGAAAGAGCAAGAAACCAGGAGAGCTATTCGTTTGTGTGGTGACCTTGGGCAAGTTGCAAATTCTCTGCGTCTCCATTTCCTCCACATCTGTCAATAAAAGCTGTTGTGCAGTAGAATGAGATAACCAATGTTGTAAATGGCTCTGGAGAGTGTAACGCTTTTTATGGCATTATAAGGTGTTATTATCCACTCACCTGCCCTGCCTCTCCAGAAAATTCAGATATTTGATAACAGCAGCAATCCTGGCGAGGGCTCCGTCTTGATGAGCAGGAGCAATGCAACGCCTCCGCATGTAAGAGATGGGTGCTGAGGCACAGGGCCGTGCCAGACACACGCCTGGTATTCTGGGACACACACTCTAATCAAGGAATACTGGCGTGTGAAATACTGAGCTGGGAGCCACGAGAGACTCCCACTGCGCTCATCAGATCCAGCTCTCACAGACTCAGATGCCAGATCTGTTGGACTGTGAGGAATAGGCAGTCACACACAAAAAAAAAAGAAAGAAAGAAAGAAAAAGAAAATCACAGAATTCTACAGTTGACTGGGATCCTAGTCCTTGGAGGACATGAGCTAGTCCCGAGTAAAAACGGAAGACCAACTCGGGGTCCCACTGACCTGTGAAAGGCAAAGCAGGGTTTGTCTCCCATCACTTGAGTTTGGAATCATCAGCACATCACTTAACCAGCTTGCATCCCAGTTTCCTCCTTACAGAAGTAGGGAATGGGGAACTTGGGTACTAAAGACACCATTCAAATGAAAGGTATTTTGTGCTAATGATCAAACATCTTACCTATGAGGCAGCTGCAGTGTACTAAGATTCTTTCACACAGACAAGACAGGGAGTCCCATTTTCCTTCTGCTGGAAGTTAAGTCACTGTGGGACCAATCTGTCCTGCAGCCAACACACAATCCTACCTCGAGGGCACAAGAGACAGGACACCACTGGGAGGAGACAGAAGAGCTTGTGATATGAGCAAACTGTTCAGTCATTCAAAGCAGACAGAAAAGCCAAGAGCATTCTAGATTGCAGTCTAACCCCTGCAAGAGCTGAGCCCAGGCTTCTAGACCCTCCCTACTGGTGGGCAGACTTGCCTCATGTCCACTGGCCTGACAGCCCCAGGACAAGGCCTGAAACCGGGGCAGGGAGGACTCGGGGAAATGAAGGGAAGGAAGAGAATGTTGGGAAGCTGGGCACTGGCAGAGCCTCATTTTCTCATGGCCATTCCTGTGCATTTACTTCCTCTGTTGGAAAAGGGGGAACATTTCCCACTGTGAGTCCAGGGGATTCTGTGCACTCGTTCTTTCTTAACCTCCTTTCCTTGCCAACCACAACGTTAGCCACTATCCTCCCTGCCAGTCCTGTGGCATCTCTAGCCCAGTATCAACTCAGAATGCTCCCAGCAGCAACTCTTAAAGTTTCCTCTCCATTTCCATCTATCCACCCAAGTTATCACCTGGACAGTTCTGTTCAGGTGAAAACCCCACAGAAATGACTTCCAGTCCTGAAGCAATGGAAAATAGGAGGACCGGGGACATTGTTACCTGCCAGATTAAACCATGGGACAGAGTGAATAGAACCTAGACAGAAAACCAGACACCGAGCTCCAAAGGATACCTCTAATATGAAGTGCCTGGTGCTTATGAAAGCCCTGCTCAGTAGCCAGCCTCTGAACCATCTTCAAAAAAGCCCCCAGGTCTCCTCAGCCACTGCACCGGCCAGACACGTTATCCTCAGCACCCAGGCAAGACAGGACGCTTAATCAGGTCAGCGGCATTTGATCTGAAAATAAGCACCTTCGTGACATTCTGTGGATTATAGGCATTATGCCTGGTAAAGCTACCTATAGCACTGTCATGTCAAAGGATATTCTGGGATATTCAGTTGACAGAAATAATTACATAGTCAAATGCTAGCAAACCCACAAAATGAAAGTAAGCCCACCCATCACTCCAGAAGCCAAAGCCTGGAGATTGATCTGACAGTGGAAAAAAACAGACAGTTCCTAAGCTATTTCCTGCCTCTGTCCTTTCTCAGAGCCTGTAACCTACACTCGGGAGGGCAGGGGATGGTCTGGGTGGGGTTACAGCCAGTCTTTTCTGATGGGTATGCTGTCCCAGTTTGGAGTCCCTCCTCTGTTCTCTGAAAAGCCATCGTCTTCCAGCTAAAATTTTCCACTCCTGGATTCAACCCAAAGGTGAGTTTATTTTGGAAAGTCTAAGCCAAATTCTTCTGCAACTAGCGTTTTAAGCAGGTGAAGTGTGCTGCTTCTTCCCACATAAAATGATGTCTGAAGAGTACAACCATCTTCTGGGTCCCCAGGGTTCCACAGAGCCAGGGACAAAGTCTGCATTAAACGTGATGTGAAAAGGTACACCACCAAAAGTGATACTGAATGAGGAACTGAAATGTAATATAGACATTCCCAGAGAGCAATGGTACTGAATCTCGGGCTTACACTTCTCAGTAGATTTCAACCTGCCTTGTTTGGGTCACCCGGCTGCTCTAGAGCTAAGGGGATAGACCAGGTTATCATCTGACAGGTGGCCAAATGGGAACAAAAGAGGGCCCAAGAATTATGGAAGATCACACTCCATGTTAGTTGGTACAGTCCAGACCACCCTCTTGACCCCTGGTCTCCCTAAGTCAAATTGTGTAGCCTTGTAATAAGTCTAGGAGTGACAACAGAATCTTAAAATATGGCACTATGTTATCAACGTTTCTTAAAACTTGGTTATCTTATTTGTTATTTTTGCAAATTAGAAGGAGCAGGAACAGACTGACATTTTGAGCATCCGCACCTGCCAGACATGGTACCAGGCATTCCATTCCCACAAAAATTCAAGACTGTCATGATGCCCAATTTTCAGAGAAGGAAGATGAGAGACCCAAACAGTAATTGGCAGAGTCAAAAATCAAGGGATGAGAGTGGCCAGCCTTGTCTTGTTCCAGATCTTAAAGGCTTTCAGGTTTTTCACTACTGAGTAAGATGTTGCCTATGGGTTTGTCATTATATTGCTTTTATTATGCTTTAAGTTCTCTGGAAAGCAGTATGGCAATCCCTCAAAAAAATAAAGATGGCTCTACCATTTGATCAGCAATCCCACTGTGAGGCATAGACCCAGAAGATACAAAATCTTTAATTGGAAAAAATATCTGCACCCTATGTTCACAGCAGCACAGTTCACAAGAGCCACAAAAGACATGGAAACAACCTAAAAGCCCATCAACAGATAATGGATAAAGAAGCTGTGGTACATATGCTCAATGGAATTCTATGCGGCTACCAAAAAAGATGAAACTGTGCCTTTTGCAACAATCTGGATGGAACTGGAGGGGATTATGTTAAGAAAAATAAGTCAGGGGAAAAAAGAGAAATACAGATGGCTCCACTCACATGTGGAATAAAAGGAAATGAAACAAATCCCAACAAGATTCACAGAACACGATGATGGCTGCCATCAGATGGGGTTAGGAGGGAAGGAGAGGGAACGAGGTGGTGGCAAAAGGCACTAGAACCCATGCTGAGTGCAGTGTGTAATGCTCATAGACTAAGATGCAATTTTGATATCCTATAATGATTACAGCACTGTAAACAAAAGAAATAACAAAATTACTATAAAAAATAAAAATCAAGGAGGTCTGCTGGCAAAGTCCACGTCACCACACCAAAAGGCCACCATCAGGAAAACACGAAGTCCCACAACACAGTCACATGTGGAAATCACTTCAGGATTTCCTGACACATTTGCTCCTGCCCTCTCCCTCTTCAACCACTCAGTCTGTGCAGAAGTGGGGGGCATGATCCAAAGGCACAGACTACTCAGGAGATGAGACATGAAAAAGGAACAATCTATTAACAGAAAGCCAATCTCTACATACCAAGCTAGTAGTGCCCTTCAGATATACTCCACTAAAGAGGCACATCCTTTTCCATATTTGATTGCAAAAACAAGAAAAAAAAAAAGTGGAAGTAAAATGCTAACAACCTCAGATACTCTGCAGCTCCCAGCCATCAGTTCCTTGGCCATTTTGTATGCAGGCATGTATCACCCTATATCTCTGAGCCTGCACCAAGGAAATGCTCCTGAATGATAGAGGGAGGGAGGGAGAGTTGGAAGGGGAGGGGGAGAGGAGGGGAGGGGGGAGGGGAGGAAAGGGAGGGAGGGAAAACTTTGTCAGAAATAATGCCTACTAATCCAGGTGGAATTTAAAACTGCACCATTCCAATCATTTGATATTTGCAGACATATTTGTCATTTTAATACTCATAATATAAAACAAGCTATTTTAGCTTTATCTTCTGTGAGCATATGGATGAAAGAATATGAATGCTTTGTTGCGAGTGAACAGACTGCATAGTTGAAGCTCATTTTCCAAAGAATGTGACAGAAGCCCAATTATTGTCTTTTTAAAAACAAAACAAAATAAATGTTCTAGGAAAGAATCTTTGCAAGAACACGTGGAGCTTTCTATTTAGGACAACAAGAGAAAATCCAGAGAACAATCTGCTCCATGCTAGAGGGGCTCTGTTTGTCCTTCAAGCAGAAGACACTCTGCAGTCCCAACTGAGACCCCTCTTATCTTCCAGGAGCTTCCAAATGACTCACTAGTTAGGGGCTGGAGAACAAAACTTAGGAGGAAAGGAAATGGCATTGTGGTCTCTAACTCAGGTAGAAGAGCCAAAACCATTGTCAATGGAATGCAAAAAATAATTACACAGAAGCAAGAGCCCAATCCATTCCACCTTTATTAAGGAGAGCTAAATAGTAACATTTTTTTTAGTCAAGAATAAGGACTGCCTTCCTGAAAAACAAAGCCAACAAAAATCCCACTCTTCCAGTTCAAATAGTTTGTAGTCCTACTTTCAGAGAGTTTTCAAAAGTCTCCTTCTAGAGCACCGTCTGCGGCATGACGAGGAAAGGGACAAAGGGAGGTGGCTCTCACCCTTTCAACAAGAGACGCTCCTCTTAGATGTACTTTATGCGCTGAGATTCCCTGGAGATTTATTTTGGGAAAAAAAAGGGAGGGGGGCTCTTCCTTCTAACAAAAATATGGGAATCATCTATATGTTGACTGACGGAGAAAGAGATGGTTTTAATGTAGTTGGGCAGTCATGCACCATAAATCTCAACCAAAGACTACACACACAATAGCAGTCCTGACATGGAACCCAGGTGTGTGGTAGGTGCTATCATCGAGGTTTGTGTGGGGACACACCGCACGCATTGTGTAGGCATAACAACTAAGTTGCCTAAAAATGTGTCTCAGAACACAGCCCTGTCTTTGAACATGGATGGCTGTGTACACAATGGAATATTACTGAGCCACGAAGAGGAAGGAAATCCTGCCATTTGTGACATGCCGAACCTGGAAGACACTGTGCTAAGTGAAAAAAGCCAGACACAGAAAGGTAAACACTGCCTGACCTCATTCACAGGTGGAAATCTAAAAATGTCAAACTCCTAGAACCTGAGAGTAAAACGGTGGTAGCCAGGGGCTGCAGCGTTGAGGAAATGGGAGATGGTGGTCAAAGGGTACATACTCGAAGCTGTAAGGTAAGTGAGTTCTGGGGATTGAATGCATATACCACGATGACTAGACTTAAGAATGCTATATTGCATACTTGATATCTGCTAAGGGACTAGATTTTAAGTGTTCTCACATTTCAAAGTTCTGTCCTCTGATGAAAGACTGGAGACCTCACCATCACCAAGCTTGTCAGGTTTTTGGTTGTTTTGTGTTTTGCTTTGTTTCAGCATGGAAAGTAAAAGATTCTCTGGACTGACTACCAATATTATTTACATATAAGGCAGTCCAATTTAACCTCTGAGTGCTTCAATGTTTCCAAAAACAAACACAAAGCCTCCCTTACTACACACAAGACCCAAATAACAAAAGTGTAATCTACTCCTGTTTTCTACCCATTAAGAAAACAGTAACCACTATTCACTGAGCACCTACTAAGTTTCAGGCTTTGTTCTGGATATAAAAATATTATCTTTATTCCTTAACACAACCACTCATTTTCCTTTCTTCCCTGCTGTCTTACTTTCCTAAGGAGACTGTAAAAATGAACTGTAAGTGGTGGTTAAAACAATAGAAATTCATCCTCTCAAAGTTCTGGGGATGAGAAGTCTGAAATCAAGGTGTTGGCAGGACGATGGTCCTCAAAGCCTCTTCAGCTTCTGGCCATTCTCAGTGTTCCCTGGCTGTTGCAGCTTGATTCCAATCCCTGCCCCTGTCCTCAATTAGCCATCTTCCCTTTGTGTCTGTCTTTGTATCCAAATGTCCCCTTCTTATAAGGATTAGAACTCATCATAATGACCTTATTGTAACTTGAATTCATCTATAAGGACCGTACTTCCAAATAAGACCCTATTCTGAGGTACTAAGAAATAGAACTTCAACAGATCTTTGTTGGGTCAAACACAATCCAATTCATACTACCTTCCTATGAGAGAATGATGACCCCAAGCTCCTTCAAGTTCCCGGTCAAGGCAAAGTTCAGTTTCATTCCCTAGATTATCCTCAGTCAAGCAGAAGCACTTGAATATCTTGAAGTAATCCATCACATCAAAGAATAACAGTGCCATGCTTCTTCCTGCTACTCCCTCTGCTTCCTATCTCTTCTCTCCTGTTGACCGAACTACTTCTTCCTTCCTTTAGTGGCAGTGCAAGCATCCTGACCCCAGAGAGCCTTCCCTGACCTTCCAGACAGGCCACACCTCTTCTACAGGATCTCTGCACACCATCTCTCTCTCTCCCTCATTGCCCTCATCACCCTTGCAATTTTCCATTTGTTTGGGGAAGATTTGATAAGAGTTCTCTCTTCACTGCCAGACTGCCAGCCCTGTGAGGGCAAGGACCTCTCTGCTTTGTTCACAGCTGTGTCCTCACCTCTTAACAGAGTCCCTGGCCCTCAGCAGGAGCTCAGAGGTTCATTCTCTGCAACTTAAAAGGAAAATTTAGGTGACCATTTCACCCTCCACCCCAAGCAGCCTAGTTAAATACAGTCACTAATCTTTGCCTCAAGCCACTCACCATCATACACTGGGGCCAGCCACTTCCTCCCCGACAGTCAGCTCACACCTGGCAACCACTGATAACTAGTCAGCATCACCCAGCACAGCCCCCTACACTCCACAACTCTCCCCCACTGCCTCAGCCCCGCTCAATGTGGGAAATGTCCACATGAGAGTTTTCCAGGGGTCTAAGAGGTGTTTCTTCTTCATGCCTTCCTTGTTAACTGGCCGCAGCAGTCCCCTCAAAGCCATAACCTTCCAAGGAGTCAATGTCATACCTTTAACACCCTAGCCAACCTGTGCCCGACATGTACTCCATCTGCTGGTAAAATCCTCCAGGACAGCAAAAAAAAAAAAACAAAAAAACAAAACATGACCGACTGCCTTGAGATCTGCTTTAAACAGTCACTGCAGCTAGAAGTCTGGCCTGTGTATGAAGAGGGACAGCAGAGCCACATCTGCAGCGACCCAGTGTGAGGACTGCCCCTCAGCCCCGACTAGCAGCCCCTCAGCTTTGTGTGGTATCACTGAGGAGGGCCCCTTTACTGTGTAACCCATTAAACTCACTCACCCCAATTTAGTCAATATTCAGTATTCTAAGAGTGTCTATGGAACAATTTAGATACTGGTTTTGATAGAAGAAAAAAAAGAGACTCACCTTGTTCCTATTTCAGCATCTTAACTCTGGAGAGACACAGACAAGGAATCAATTAATGAGCAGGCAGAGGGGTAGATGCCCAGTGGAGTGAGTGTAAAGGCCTACTGGGGTGACATCTCTGGAAGCTGGGGGAAGCCCCACCTCTGCCTGCAAAGGGCAGAAACACAGGGAGGCAGAGGGAGGCAAGAAGCACAGCCTCCCAGCAGGGGGAAAGAAAAATATGTTATGGAACAGCAAACCACACCACCGGCCTGCGGTGTAGGGTGTCCAGTAAAAATAGAAGTAGATGAAGCTGAAAAGATAAAACTGGGGGCCCACTTGAAAAAGGTCTAGTAATTAGCTGACAAAGGTGTAATTTGTTACCACTCTTTTGACAACACATAAATTTTAACCAAATAGTAATGGTGAGCTTTAAAAGTCATGGATGTCAATTCTCTCAAAAGGGTGTAAGCTTTTATACATCAAATGCCTGTTCTGTTCAACTCCACGCACGTGCGCACACACACACACACACACACACACACACACACACACACACACATTCTGAAGACCCTAAGGAACTCAAACAACTCGAGTCCAGTAGATGGTTTTCTCAGTTAGCTGTTTTATCATATGGGCTCCCAGGACACATGCATTTCTAATCATGCCCAGATAAAAGAATTTGGGTTTGAAAAACTGAATCTCATCCTTGTTGTTTCCTGCTTATACTGCTGACCTCCCTGCCTGTCTCTTCCTCTCTTCCCTCTTCCTTTCTGGTATTTTTTCTGTGCTCACTGCTGCTTACAACAGCTGCTGGATTTCACATATCTGGGAAGTCCATTAACTTCTATTTACTTGAGCTGCATCATTAGCAGAGCTGTTGGGTGAAATCAAGTCTCTCACCCTCTACGCCCAACTCAGACAGCCCTATCCCTGCCAGCTGGGGGCACTCTCTCTCCAAACTGCCCCTTCCCTTCACTCATGCCCCACTGGAGATTTATGTTTTAAATCAAGCCAGATGGCATGGACTTTACTAAAATAAGATGCAATACAATTTGGGATTCTGGTAGAAAAAGATGCCATCAAATTCACCTCCCCATAGTCTGGATACTTGAACGTAAATCTTTAAGGCAGATAATCACACACAAATTCCTACTTTAGCCACACATCCAAAAGCTTGCCCACAGAGCGAGCGTGGGCTCTGTAACAGCAGGCAAACATGACATTTGCATGTAGCACCCAATGGAGCATGCGTGCGGGGGAAAAAGCCAGTGCAGACTAATGTCCGCTCTAATCATAGCTGCCTGGAAGTTGAAAATAAGTCTACAGGGAGATGACATGCTGGGCAGCTCACTGGAAACTGGCCTCTCTCTTCTCTCAAAGGCTGCTCTCCATTCACTCTGGCTCAGAATGGAATGCTCAAGATGGTTAACGTTTTCAATTTCTTTCCATAGGAGAAACACACAATTCAAGAACCTGGGAACAGTGATGCCCTGCTGGAGCAGCATTTAGGTCAGCCGCCTCTGAAAGGCATGCATCGCATCTCAAAGACCTGGGTTTGTGTCCCCAGGTGAACAATGTGAACCACTAAATAAAAATATGCTTCTTTCTTCTCTCTCTTTCTCTCTGTCTACCTAGTCACCTTCATTTCTGCCTGTACCTCAACTTACAAATAAATAAATAAGTAAAAGAACCTGGGAACAAAGTCTTCCTACCTGCAGGAATATCTGGGTACAGGTTCATCAACCACAAAAAGGCCTCTGGGAACTGGGGGTCAGCTGAGTCCATCTGACCATTCAGTCCAGAACTGGGACTCACAAGGGAAAGGTGTGGCTTTGAGACAGGAAACACCTTCCAATCAGCTCCTGGGAATGAAACAGGTGAGGCCGCGAGGTGAAGGCGGCCCCTGCAGGAAGCCACTTCAGGCCAGAAGTAATCAGGGCTGAGTGAAAGAGGTCAACCATCCAGGTCCAGTGAAAAATCAAAACCTGCTCTGTTTCCCTCCCCCCGCCCCTGGCCCACCATGCTTTTGCTTTTGTTGGGGAAAGTTCTGGTTGTCATTTCCACTCTGGTTTGGTTTGCTTTTATTTTGCTTTTAACAGTAAAAGCCCTTATGTGTCCCGGCTAACCGAAGAAGGAAACGTATTTTCACCCACATGTTGGCTAAGACCAAGGGAGGATCAGAGCACATTAGGAGGCGGCAAGGATAATGCTGTCAGTCGGACTAGACTTGTCCAGCACTCAAACCCCCTCGGGTGGAGGGCTACAACGGACAGCAACAGTGATGGAGGGTGGTGGTGGGCGGGGTATGCTGTCACAATTTGAGGAATGGGAGCCCATGCACAGAGTTCAGCTGATGACCAACTCCAAGAAGGCTTTTCTTGTCAATGAACCCAGATATTCCCGCAGTGATGAAATCTCTGTTCCCATGTTCTTTGTGCGTGTGTGTCCTTTACATGGAAAGAATTTGAGAACATTAACTGTCTTGAGCACTCCATCTCCAGCCAGAGTGGACAGAGGACAGACTGACAGGAGAGACAGATTCCAAGTTATGTTCTAAATCAAAGTTATCTCAATAAATGTTAAATTAAAAAAAACTCCTCAGGATCACAGCCAAGCAGAATGTGAGCCACCGGGGCACAGGGGCAAGGCCAGACCTCCCTGCCTCAAAGGGCCTCCCAGGCAGAGCTCTGACTTTGAAAGGAGAAAGTAATCCCTGGGCAGTGGCATGGAAGCACTTCATTCAACAGGGTGGCGCCTTCCTGAGCATTAGAGCAAAATCCACCTTTGACCTCAGAGGTTAACCCTCAATATCACCACGTGAGCAGCCATAATAGGATTTGCTTTCTGTTCTGCACCAAACATGGCCCCTTTTGGCAGGCACAAAAGTAGAGGGGGAAACGAAGTCTAGAAGAGGACTCGAGGTTCAGGACCCAGGAAAGTGTGTGGCCAGGGGCTGTGATCACATGATTGGGCACCTGAACACTGTGCTGAGTGATCACTTCCTGGCCCACCAGCACCGTCAGGGGTGCCAGAGCTTCTCTGATCTCAGTGAGTCTAGAAAACTAATGCACGACCCGATGCTGGAGCGAGAGGCCGCAGGTCGGCAGTCTCAGCTCCTGTGAGAAGAGCCCAGCTGGGTAGAAAGAACAAGATTCGGGTTCTAATGTCTCCATTCAGCCCCGCCATCTCAGAAGCTCCCTGTTGTGCTTCCGACTTCTTTCAGAAAGACCTACATTTTTCAAAGAAAATGCAAAGATGATGCCAAGTGGCGCCTTCATCCAGCACGTGATCCCATGGAATCTCTTGAGACTGAGGAGATGGGATGTGGCACAGAGAACAACAGCAAACCCAGGACATGAAACGGAGACATCAGAGAAGCCAACTGGAAAGCAAAGGCACACAAAGCACCTCAACGGAAACTGGGAGTGTGAGGGCAATGAGGGTAGGGGTGGCTTCGCTGCCTCCTGCCGAAATCCCCACAGCCATCTGCAAACACAAGGTATCTCTTCTGTAGGGCCAGCAAATCAATTGTGGGGAACTGCAGCTGATATTTAACAGGGCCCCAGAAAGCCTTTTTCATAATCTAAAAAAGTAATTATTTTAACCACTGATGTGTATAATACACTCTTGTCAGACTGACATTAAAATCTGTTTCTTCTCTCTGCTCCCCACCCCCGCCCCCAGGAGCCCTTGCAGCCCACAAGCCTGGCACATGGTCTATTATTATTCTTTTAGGAGCTCTTCAAGGAGCTCTGTGATGGGCAGTGATTTCGGTAAGCGACAGTGCATTTATCTAACACATACACCATCTCCCTGCAGCAGAAGGAGAGAAGGATCAGAATGCAGTGGACCTCTCAACTTGGAGCCTGCAAGAGGGTCTTTTCATTGAGTGGTGATTGTTTCATCAAACCACTGTGGGAAAGGGAAAATCCAAATGGGCTGATAGCAAAGATCCTAAGAGGCTAAGGGCAAGAGATCAAAGTGGAGAGAAAAAGAAAAGAGAAAACTTGAAGAGCAGGTGGTTCTCCTCAAGCTTTACAACAGCCTGCACTCTACACAGTCTGGAGGAATAAACTTAAGCTCCTAGAGGAAGTTTCCTGACAGAGAGAGGAAAAGCAGGAAGAGCTGCCTTTCTTGTACGTAAGTTCCACAGGGGCAGGAATGCAGCCAAAGCATCTTGCCTGAGACAGTTCTTCATAGTCATACTGAAATAGAAAGGCAATTTTCTTTCCAAAACACAACTTCCTCACGTGACTCCTTTTCTAGAACTTCCAGTAGCTCACAGTCACTCTCAAGAAAAAGCCCAACCCATTCAGTTCACAATCCAGCTTCATCTTACCTGATCACAATTCACTCCTAGACACAATCCCTCCAATGTGGTCAGTCTTCTCCTGGTCTCACAGACACACCACAGGATTTCCAACATACTGACCATCTACCTCAGACGCAACTGCACTTCTTACTCATCTATCCAAACTTCCCATCAAAGTCCCACTCATCCTCCATGAAGTCTTCTCGCCCACTCTATCCAACTGAACACTTCTTTCTAAACCACAAAACGAGCACATATGCATTAATCAGAGAAATCTTATCTCCCTACTAGTGTGGCATAGACTCTATGTCCCATGTAAACCCTGTGAAAGCACAAAACCCATCCCTTTGTATCAGTTAATACTTAAATGAGGCTGAATTGACATGGTATCTTTGGTACCCAATAAGCATGGCAAGGAATTAACACACTCCAAGCCTCTGACCCCATCCTCACTCTCCTGCCTTATTCCCCAGATCCAGATCCAGAAATTCAAATCTAGAGAGAGGTAGGGAAAAGCATGTCTGTTGCCCTGATGGCGACAGAGGAAGAAATAATTATTTCTGGGTTTGGCTCCTAGAGCACTTTTGCTTCCCAGTGAGACATTTTACTTGGGCCAGAGACAGCCTATCTGGGATGCCAAAGCTCTTCTTTAGTTTTAGAAATAACCAGGAGATGAAAAAGCTAGATGATCTGTGGGGAAAGCTACTGGAACTGGGGTGGGGGGCTTTAGGCCCTGTGTCAGCAGGGGACAGCAGAGGTCAATAATCATAAAATTCTGTCTGGGTCAACTAGCCCATTCTTTCCATGGGCCATGGAGCCCACCATAAGTGTGACCTGCATGAATTTAAAAATCTCCACCAGATTTATTCTCAATTGTCCCTTGAGAGTCTCAGTCTCCTTCTCTCCCTGCACTCAATCCTACAATCCGCCATCTTTTCTAGAACTTGGTTCATCAATTAATCATCCTGTCTTCTGTCTTCCTAACTAAAAATTCTTCTCCTTTTACTCTGCTTTCTCAGGTTACACTCCTTCTCTCTGCTCCCTGATGAACTTTCCAAGAGTGACAGTCTACTGCCTCAGTTCCACATCTCCCACTCATCTCCTTAACCTCTTGCAATTTGGATTCTGCCCCAATCACTTCACTGAGTGTTCTTGCAGTCAGTCTTTCAGATAGAACATCAACTGTCAGGTATGACAGTCCCTCATTTTCCAGTCTTCTCAGTTAACTCAAAGCAGGACACAGCACTGTTGAATACACTGCGTCCTCTCTGCCTTTCCTGTCTGTTCCATCTCCTCTCCCTCACCAATCCTGCCATCCCCCAAGTGTGGACTTTGTACTGCTTCTCTTCTGCCTCTGTCGACTTCTTCTCTAAGTCCCTTCATTCTACTCCACAGTTTCAACTGGCACCTTGAACGGTTGCCTCCAACCTGGACCCCTCATTCAGCATGCCAATCTCAAGTTTCTAACTTTGTACTGGGCACCTCCACCTGAACCTACAATTATCTCAAATTCAACATATTTACAAGAAAATCTCTATTATCCTGCCTTTCAACTGTGCTTTCCTCTGGCCCTCCCCATTTCTGTCTAAAAGCATCACCATCCTCCCAGCCAGCTCCACCAGAAGTCTGACAATCAGCTCTCCCCTGACCCTTCCACTGCCACCATCCTTCAGCTCCCCTCACTCTGCCCCATCATGATCTGTCCCACACTTCTCAACCCACCACCATTTCCAAGTTCAGGTCCACCTGAGCTGTGCTGGCCTCCGGCAGTACCTCTCCATTTCCAATCCTGTCCTCATACTTCTGCCAGAGCCTCTTTCTGCCCAAGTGCTGCATAAATTAGCTCATACTCAGTTTGAACACCCCTACTTCTCTAATTAAAGTCACTCCCCCACTTCTCTGTAATTAAAATCCATGCATTCTTTAAAGCCATGTTCAAGGGCAAGCTCCTCCAGAGAGCCCTTATAACTCATGAATTCTGCATATCATAGATCTGTCTGGCGTAGGTTGTATGTATGTGTGTGCCCTACCACGCACTCTTACGACACAGTGTGTGGGTCTATTTTAGCAGCAATCTCACCACACTTTTCCACCAGCTTTACACACATACACACACACACACACACACACACACACACATTGAATTGAAAGCTTCCTGACGGCGGGTGTATTATAAGTTAAATTGTGTCTCCAAAAAACATATTGATGTTTTAACCTCCAACACTTGTGAACGCTCCCTTATTTAGAAACAGGGCCTCTGAAAATGTAATCAATTAAGATGAAGTCATTAAAATGGACCCTAACCCAATGACAGGTGTCTTGTCCTCATAAAAAGGGAAGACAGAGAAGGGCAGGGAAAAGCGAGTAAAGACAGGCCAGAGGCTGGAGTTGTATAGATATGGCTGAAAAAGCTCTGAAATTGCCAGAAGCTAGAAGAGGCAAGGAAGGAGTCCCCTACAGGTTTCAGAGGGAGCACAGCTCTGCCACTCTTTTGATTTTAGACTTGTAGCTGCCAGAACTGTGGAGCATACATTTCTGTTGTTGCAAGTCACCCAGTTTGTGACACTTCATGACAGCAGCCCTAGGAAGCTAAGTCATCAGGAACTGCCTTAAACCCTCCTGTGGATCCTCAGTGTCCTGCACCCTTGGAATTCATTAACTCCTTGGGGGATTCGTGAACGAGAATGAGACATGCACACCGAAGACCTTTCGCCATGAGATCAGATAAAAATACCAATCCCTTAGAAAAAAGAAACCCTCATTCACTGTTGGTGGGGATGTAAACTGGCACAGCCACTTGGGAAACAGTATGGAGGTTCCTCAAAAAGTTCAAACTAGAACTGCCATACGATCCAGCACTTCTACTGCCAGGAGAACATGAAAACACTGATTCAAAAAGGGACCCCTATGTTGATTGGAGCGCTGTTTACATCAGCCAAGAAATGGAAACAGCCTATGTGCCCACTGACCAATCATTAGACAAAGAAGATGAGGCATAGAAACACACAATAAAATACTACTCATCAATTTAAAAATAAAAGTGAAATCTTGTCATTTGCAACCACACGGATGAAACTTGAAGGGATTATGTTAAATGAAATAAGTCACAAAGAGAACAACAAATACTGGATCATTTCATTCAAATATGGAATATAAAGAAACAAAGCAAACAAATAAACAGAATCAAACCCTTGGATTCTGACAACAGAATTGAGGCTACCAGCAGGGAAGGGGTGGAGGGTTAGAGCCAAGCAGAAGGGGCCCAGTGGAGGATTATCAGAACGTTGGTGGTGGGTGTGGGGTGGGGTCATTCCCTAGGGCAAACCTGCACTCCTAAAACATATAAAGGGTTGTCAACTAATGTTATTTCAATTTTTAAAAAGTAATGCCTTTGACTTAAATAGCCATCTCCTGAAACAGAACTACCGACTCACAATGACTATAATCTCAGGTCTGAATTTTTCACCCAGGAAGAGACAGGAATGGGTTGAGTTTGAGCCACCTGTGCCCCTTCACCTGCCCCCCTAGTCTTCATGGAAATGCTGGCTGGGGCTGCAGGTGTCCCTACAGGAAAACCAGGCTTTCTTCCATGTGAAGCTGTGACCTTGTACTCATTAGCACAGGCCCTGTTCCATGAAGATAATGACCTCAAACACCAGCCAGCAGAAATTAGATTCGATAACGGGGGCATGGGGGCGGGGGAGAAGCTGATAAGGACAGTGTCTCTCTTCCCACACAAAGGGAAGCAGAGCATAATTATCAAGATGTCTCCACTGACACCAAAATGCTTTCAATTCAACCAAGTGGACACTTGAACAAAACGCCTTTTAGGAATGAACTGGGCAGGGAGAAAGCATCTGGATTAGCCAGAGACTGAGTTTTTCTCTTCCCTCTTTCTTGAACAAACACCAAAAACCAACATATTGGGGGGATTCCAGAAAAGCCCTTGATGGAAAGAGAGGAAACACTGTGTGACCCTGTGTCCCTTGGTCTGTCTGTCTCCACCCAGGTGCTGGTCATCACTCAGAGTCACACTGAAAATCCACAAGCTCTCTGGAGACACACAGGGTAGTGACAGGTGGGCCAAGCCTGTTCCGATGAGGAAGGAGAGTCAGGGCGGGGGGTATA